>JAOTBB010000721.1:16167105-16186842 GCA_025629985.1 Chamaetylas fuelleborni | reverse complement strand
GTGCCCTGTGTCTGTGTCCTGTGTCCTGTGTCTGTGTCTGTGTCCTGTGTCCTGTGTCTGTGTCCTGTGTCTGTGTCCTGTGTCCTGTGTCTGTGTCTGTGTCTGTGCCCTGTGTCTGTGTCCTGTGTCCTGTGTCTGTGTCCTGTGTCTATGTCTGTGTCTGTGTCCTGTGTCCTGTGTTTGTGTCCTGTGTCTGTGTCTGTGTCTGTGTCCTGTCCTGTGTCTGTGTCCTGTGTCTGTGTCTGTGTCCTGGTGTCCTGTGTCTGTGTCCTGTCCTGTGTCTGTGTCCTGTGTTTGTGTCCTGTGTCCTGTGTCCTGTGTCCTGTGTCCCATGTCCTGTGTCTGTGCCCTGTGTCTGTGCCCTGTCTCCCGTGTCCTGTGTCTGTGTCTGTGTCCTGTGTCTGTGTCCTGTGTCTGTGTCCTGTGTCTGTGCCCTGTGTCTGTGTCCTGTGTCCTGTGTCCTGTGTCCTGTGTCCTGTGTCTGTGCCCTGTCTCCCGTGTCCTGTGTCTGTGTCCTGTGTCCTGTGTTTGTGTCCTGTGTCTGTGTCCTGTGTCCTGGAGCTGGCACCACGTGCTTTGGAGGCATCAGGAAAAGCCCCAGTGGTGTTTCCCTGCTGTGAGGGTGCTCAGGAGCAGAGGGAGCCCCTGCAGATGATCCTTTCCTGGGGATGCCCTGCAAGCAGGAGAGGTGGCTCAGAGCCAGCAAACACCCTTTCCAACAGAGAACAAGGCAGAAAGATAAGAACGGCTTAAAAAGAAAGAAATTGCCTCCAAATAAAATGTTTTTCCTCATTTCCCATGATACAGTGAAATTTCTTCACGGGCGGGTAGCCAGAGTAGAGTCCATTACACTCCACACTTTTTGCCTTGAAACATAAATAGCTGCATCTCATATAAGTGTTTGTTATGAGGAAGAGCATGTGCCTAGAAAAGTTAGACATTAAACCATTATTCCATGCAGAAAGATATGCTAAAGGGAGAGGATTACTGACTATATTAATTCTGTCTTTCAGCTGCCCCTGTCTCTCTGCACATAACGACTTCAGTCACAAATGAGGTGCTGCAACAAATCCAGTTCCCTCCATCCCCATTTCCGTGAAGCTGTGCACACAGTGACCCTCCCTCTGGGCCTGTGGGGGCAATGGGACAGCAGAGGTGAGAGCAGAGATCTGTGAATCTCTGCTACCTCTGTCAGCCTCTGTGCCTGCCCAGGGATCATATGGGCAAGTGCTGATGTCTGCTATTAGTCCTTACACTGCAGCTAAAAACTTCAAAATATCCCTGTTGGTGGCATAAAGTAATTGTGATGTGACCCTCAAATATTTCTTCCTGTACCAGAAGATAGAAGAGCATCTTATAAAGCACCAAAATTTTTCTGATCAAATCTTTTTCCCAGCAAGTGACTCATAGAGGGAGAGTTCCTGAGGTTACCAAAAGCAAAGCACCCCAAGCACAGGGCCCCAGGAGATCTGGGATGTGCAGGATGGTTCAGCTGTTTCTGCCTAGGCTGGCAGAGGCAGGTTTGGCTGGGGCTGGGGCAGAGAATGCTCCAAGCTGCTCCAGCAGCAGCGAGCAGCAGGGCCTGATATCACCACCAGGTCAGAGCCCATCTTGGACACAGACAACCCAAAATATGTTTAAAATATAACCCAATGTTTGGGGTCTTGGAGGAGTAAGGAGGGGACAGCAGAACTGACACATGCTCTTGGGAGTCTGGAAGGGCACAGAATTCCTCCAGGGAGCTACAGCCCTGCCAGCCAGACCTTGTGAGTACATACACACAACCAAGGGATCAGGCCCAGCTCAGACTGGATATTAGGAAAAGATTTCTCCATGGAAGGGCTGTCCAGCCCTGGCACAGGCTGCCCAGCACAGGTGAGATCACTGTCCCTGGGGGATTTAAAGCCTTGTGGCCCTTGGGGATATTGCTGAGCAGCAGCCTTGGCAGTGCTGGGGGAGTGGTTGGGCAATTCCATGGTTCTGTCATGATGTGCAGTAAGTCACCCTTATTCCAAGGGCTCTGTTTGAGATCTGGCATCAGCACTACAGAACATGCTGCATCTTTGCTGGTGCCTCTTCAATCAGCTTTGCAGGATGTGACCTTGGAGGCAGCACACAGACCCTGCAGCACCCGAGCACCCCTGCACCAGCACAGCCTGCAGGACAGGCAGCTCATCAGCAGTGAGGGTGTCAGAGATAACAGCAGGGAAGTGGGAGCAGGCAGCAGCTTTGCAGCCAGCTCTGCCAGCCCCTGGCAAACTCCAGCTCCGAGGTGTGGGATGCTGTTGGTCCTGGTGAGTGTCCAGTGGAAAGTGTCTGGCACAGGGGTGTGCTGCTGGTCTGGGATAGGGGTGTGCAAAGGGTTAGCCCTGCCCGGCGTGCCAAGGGTTAACCCTGCCCGGGGTGCCAAGGGTCAGCCCTGCCCGGGGTGCCAAGGGTTAACCCTGCTCAGGGTGCCAAGGGTTAGCCCTGCCCGGGGTGCCAAGGGTTAACCCTGCCCGGAGCCGTGCAGGGGACAGCTGCCCCCGCTGGTGTGACGGTGCCTTCCTGGGGACACCAGCCCCGCTGCTCCTCAGGACACCAGCTCCTGTTCCCAGCTGTTTCCTTCACGGCTCCACTCACACGGCTCAAAGATTAGGAACCTGAGGGGTAACTGATCCTCTGATGGCTTTTTAAATACCTGGTGAAAGGGGGCTGCTTTCTGAACAGCAGAATCTACCCCAAAATGATCTTGATTTGAATATGTATTCCATCCTTGTTTGGTAAATATACCCAGTGTTAATGGTGCTTAATGGTGCCTGTAATTGGTGTCTAAAGTTATTTAAAAGTAAATTTACTAGAAAATAATTAGCAATTTTATAGTTCACTACTTTCTAATTTTGTCGATAAAAGTTTTTCTGTGGTTTTTATCAGATGACACAATAGGACCGTGCTGTGAAATAACCTTTTTTTCAAACAAGCAGGAAATTGTGCACACAAAATAAGATAAAAAAATTTTCCTCCTAATTTCTTTGCCTGGCAGCCAGCCCTCTCTCAGCCCATTCTTTTTATTAGCCACTGATTTACCCTTCAGCAGCAGCAAGTGAAATCTGCCAGGCACAGCTCAGGGATTCGTTGTGGGTGACCTCGGGAGCTGCACCCCAAACTGAGAGGGCAGGGAGGAAAGCTCTCCTCAACACCAGGACCTGCAGGCTGGCCCAGGTGGTCCTGGTCCTGGTCCTGGTCCTGGTCCTGGTCCTTGTCCTTGTCCTTGTCCTTGTCCTGCTCCTGCTGCTCCTGCCCGTGGTCCTGCTCCAATTCCTGCTCTGCCCCTGTCCTGTCCCTGTCCCTGTCCCTGTCCCTGTCCCTGTCCCTGCCCTGCCCTGCCCTGGCTGCAGCCCTGCCTCCCCAGCCCCTCTGGCTGTGTCCCTGCCCTGTGGGGCGAGCTGGGCTGGCAGCTCTTGGCCAGCACTGTCCTGTCGTGGCTCCTGCTGTGGATTCATGGGGGGCTGCTGCTGCTGGGGGCCAAGAGAAACGGAGCCGAGAGGTGCAGCTGCTACAACGATTTATTGTTGAGTGCTGGGGTGCAGGGGTCAGCTCAGGACAGCCACAGCTCAGGTACAGACACTGAGGGACACGCACTGGGAGGCACTGACAGCACAGCACGGTTCAGAACAGAGCCACTCTCCATTTCCAGCCTCTGAACTAGAAAGTACCAGCTTTTCCAGAGCAATGAATCACTCAGTCTGTGTATAAAATTAAATAGAATTTATGCTTTGCTAATTGAAACCAAATACAAAATTCAATTTCCTGTGTATTCTAATGCTGACATTTGAATAGGTTTTTTTAAAAAAGTGTTATTAACCTGACTCTCATTTGGCAGGCCTCTCTCTGGCCAGATAGAAAACACCCCCCCAGCCAGCCCCAGCTGCAGTGGGGCATACATGGGGGGCATTTCCAAAGAACAAAACAAAACAACAGCAGCCCAGCCCCAGGGTGCCCGGGTGTCCCTGCCCCTCCCTTGCAGGGCTGGCAGCACCACAGCTGCCCCGGGCACAGGGCTGGGGCTGCAGCTCCTGTCCCAGCCTGCTGAGGCCTGGGTGTCCTTGCAGCAGGGTCTCCACTCCCATGGGCACCCCTCAGCTCCTGCTGAGCTGGAGATGGCGTCTGCTATCAAAAATAAACTCTGAACATATGGCAGAAATAACAGGAGTGAGTGTGGGGGGCAGGCAGAGGGGCAGTGTCCCAGCCCAGCCAGAGCCAGCAGCCCCAGCTGGGAGCAGCCCTGGAGATGGGCAGAGACCCCCAGACACCCCCCTGGAGGGGACACCGGCCTGGAGCCCCTGCTCCTCCATCCAGCATCTTGCACCAAGGTATGCAACAACAGGTTTGGTGTAGGACCTGTTCTGACATTTTATTAACTGTGAAACACTCTAAGATCATTCTTGTATTCTTCCAATGCTCCTGTAGTAATTTGGGAGTTTTGTGAAGACTGTGCAGTGTCAGGAGCTGGTTTTGGTCTGCCCAGGCTGGTGGGAGCTGATGTGATGCCCGAGGGACCTGGCAGTGCCCCCAGCAGTAAATGCTGCAGGTGGCTTCAGCTCTTGTCACCATCCAAGGCACCATGTCACGGCCTGTGACCACAGACAGGCCCTGGAACCCTGAGCAGGCTCAGCTGCCACCAGGGAGTGCAGCAGTGATTCCATCTGGCCAGCTGGAGCTGGGGAAAGCTCCTTCACCCCAGTCAGAGCCCAGCCCTGGTCCTGCAGCCCACCCTGCAGCCTGCCCCGTGGGAGGGGGTCTCACGAGCTGCACCCAAGCTGGAGGCAGCCTTACCCTCAGCAGAGCAGAGAGCTGCCAGCAGTGTCTGAGTGCCCTGAGAAATCTCCGTGTGAGGGACCCTTGCAGCAGCTCTGCCTTTCACCCTGGCTCGCCCTGCCTGGGCTCCTGCAGCAGGGAGGTGGAACTGTGCACTCGTGTGAAAGGGCTGCTCTTCTTGTCTGCTGGGCCCAGCAAACAGCTCTTGTGACGCTGGGGGTCGAGTGAGGATATGGGTTTATTCTACAGTTTCTGCCCAGGTCCTGTGCTCTGGGCAGTGCCTGCCTGGGAATGAACAGCTCCTTTGTAATTCCCAAGTGAGATGAAGGCTGTTCCCTGCTCTGCAGCCCCAGCTGTCCCAGCAGGCAGCAGGGATTGCATTTTCAAGGTGCACAGGAATGGCAGGGGCAGGGGTCCCAGAGCCCTGCAGCCACCCCTGGGTCCCAGTGGCTCCAAACCAGCAGCAGGGCACAGCCCAGAGGGGCTGCAGGGACACAGGGGCAGCAGGCTGTGCTGGGCAGCCCGGCTGGCACGGGGAGCCTGGCTCACTCCTGGGCAGCTGGGAATGTTCCTTCAGCTTCCAGGGGATGGAGACCCAGGGGGACCCCAGTTCTGATCTCACTGAGCATCTCAGCAGAGAAGGAACAACTCTCTTCCAACAGTGGAGGTGCACCCATCACTCAGAGGAGAATTGAGGCCAGGTGGCACTTGGAAAATTCTAGTTTTAGTGCAAGAAGTAATTGAAATGTTTGGTGCAAATGAAGTTCCTGTACGTAGCTCCTTTGCAGCATAACTGGCTTTATTCCTTCCACACACAAAGACCAGTGTGCATGTGAGTGCACAGGCCTGAATTTACCAGATCTGATGCTGCTGTTTGGGCAAAACTAAAGTGCAGGGCAGGAGAAATCCAATCATTGGGTTTGTCCAGGTGCTGGGTTTTGGGAGCCCCAGCTCACTGTGGCAGGTGTGGTCCTGCCTGCCTGGGGACACCAGCAGTGACACCTGGACACCAAGTGCCCCAGACCCTGAGCAGCCCTGCTCCCCCTGCCTCCTCCTTCTCCCCTCCCTGACCCCGGTGTCACCGCGGGGACAGCCCCAGGACAGCCCGAGGTGACACAGCACAGCTCCAGACTGGACACGTGGGGCCACTTCTGCTGCAGCCCTGACAACACAAGAGCCACAACACACACAGCTGAGCCTCTGGCCCAGGAGAGTTTTGGGTCTCAAACGATGATTCACATCCCAAAAACAAAAAAGATTTTTTCCTGATTTCGTGGTTCTACTTATCGCTTTCTTCCTGCTCCCACTGGAAATCCTGGCCTGTCATTTGGTAAAACATGACATTGAAGGGTTTGTAAAACTTCCTCAGTCTGTGGATGACGTCTGGGTCTATTTTGGGGTGAGTTCGACCCTTGGACTTGCCCAAGCAGCGGGGAGCACTGCTGTCCTCTGGCTTCTTTAGACAGGGAAACCCCTTCGTTTTATTAAAATAAAAATGCTTCTCTGCCACAACCCTCTTGAGGCCCAGGAAGTCCTGGACCTTGCCCATCTCCCCTGCAGGGTCAGTGATGAGCCTCTCCCCGCTGACAAACAGGATCTGGGACAGGGGGAAGTACTGCAGCCAGTTCTCCAGGTGCAGGGCGTACAGCCCGATGCGGATGGCGCTCCAGGAGGCGTCGATCAGCCCCAGGGTCCGGTTCTTGAAGGCCAGCACCTCGAAGGTGGGGATCTCTGGCTTCTTGGAGAGGGTCTGGGTGTAGTCAGAGATGGCCCTGGTGACCGGGTCCCGCACCACCACGATCAGCTTGGTGTCCCTGGCCATGCTGTGGATGCGCCGCGGCGCCTCGCTGGTCACGAAGTAGCTGGGGGTCTTCTCCATGGTGATCTGCCCCTCCAGGGTCTTGGGCATCACGTTCCTGGGCACAAACAGAGGGCTGGTTAGTGAGGGGCAGGCAGGGTGGGCGCCCTGTGCAGCTGTGCCTGGGACAGGCAATGGGAGGGATGCTGTCACCCCCGTGTCACCCCCCGACCCAAATCTCTCTGCCTTTGCTTCTTCTGAGCCCCTGGCCACAGGCACCCGAAATGCAAAGCCAGCCTTGGTGCCACATTATGCAGACAATTAGCCATAGGTGCAGGTAGAGCAAAGCTAATTGGCAGGAAGCTGCAGAGTACCTGCCTGCTCAGAGCCATCTGCTCGTTTGCTCAATTAAGCCCATTCACTCCAGAGCTGCTCGGATTACACAGGACCTTTGTTATGATGACACGCTTTTAAATGTCTCCACTAATAAAACTTAATACTGAATAAGATCCCTTGCTTCTAGTACAATAATTAAATTTATTTACTATCTCGTGTGTGAGAAAGAATGACTTTTCTTTTATCTCTAATTCACATGCTCTGTCAATAATTAATTGCTGCTGGGTGTTGAGCTTCCTGTGCAAGCACTTTTATTAGCCAAAAGGAATTTGCCTACTGGATAAATTAGCATGTAGCAAGATTTTCCTGGATAGCATATTACTGTATTGTAAAATGAAACTGCAGTGAGATAGCAGTTATGTCTAAGAAAATGAAGAGGTAAATTCTCGTCCCAGCGCCACCAGTTAAGGATTATCACAGCCAGAGGGTGATCACAGAATCCCAGAATGAGCTGAACTGGAAGGGACCCAAGAGATGTCCCCTGCAGGAGCGTCACAGCCTCCTTCACACCTGCTGTGCTGCCAGGTGGCACTGGGGCTGGGGGCTGTGCCACCCCAGGGACCTGCCTGCTGTGCTGCCCACACCCACCTGCACCCACCTGGGCAGCTCCTGTACACACCTGGGCAGCTCCTGCACCCACCTGCACCCATCTGGGCAGCCCTGTCACAGCTGCACCCACCTGAACCCACCTGGGCAGCTCCTGTACACACCTGGGCAGCCCCTGCCACACCTGCACCCACCTGCACCCACCTGGGCAGCCCAGCCCTGCCACACCTGCACCCACCTGCACCCACCTGGGCAGCCCAGCCCTGCCACAGTGCCAAGGACAGGAATGAGGTGGCTGCCCCAGAAAAGCCAAGGACAGGAATTGGGTGGCTGCCCCAGGGAAGCACTCAGGGCACTGGGCAGATCCCCTGGGTCAGACATGGGGGATGGAGTTGCCCATGGCCTTGCAGGATTATCCCTTTGTATTGCAACCATTTTTAGTACAAAGATATGGTGAGGAAATAACCTGAACAGGCCTGAAATGGCTCTGTGAGAGCCCCTTGGGCAGCCACAGCACAGTGCTGCTGATGTCAAACTGCTGGGGCCCAGGAAGAGCCATTTTGGGATCACACAGCTGAAGCCTGGAGCAGCAGCAGGTGACAGGCCCAGCCTGTTGGATGTGCTGTCAGTGTCACCTCGTGTCACACTGCTAGAGACACAACTGCCTTGAGCACCCTGCCATTTGTGCATTCACTGCTGCTGCCGTGCAGCCCCTCAGCCTTGTTCTGCTTCTGGGGGTGTGAGGGGTCTCCTGCCAAGGCTGGGTTTGGTGCTGCCACAGGGCTGCCAGTGTCCTCAGCACTTTGGGTGAAGAGGGTGGTGTTCCTTGGCTGCCCCTGTCCTGCTGCAGGGCCCTTCCTGCTGCTCAGTGTCTGTCTGAGCACCAGCAGTGTGGCTGCAGGGGCCAGGCTCTGTTGGGAAGCCCATCCATCCCTCTGGCACCAGGTCCTGCTGGAGCTGCCCTCCCATGACAAGGGAATGCAAGCCTGTCTGCTGCCCAGAGCACTCTGGTGCTTCACCCATGCCTTGCATCAGCCCCCTGAGTAGCAGCGACACGGAGGGAGCAAGGATTAGTCAGAACAATGCATCCTGAGGTGTTCATTCCTTTAAGAAAACCCTGAACAGATGTAGAGGGATAGGAGCACTTGGGGACTGCAGGAGCTGCAGAATTACAGACCAGCTTCCCTGGGGAACCCAGTACCCAGATTTAACAGCCCTGTGGGAAGGAAGCAGCTTTTATGGCAGTGCACATCCCAGCAAGACCCACAGCACGATCAGAGATGAACTGTGGGTGCCAGTGCTGCACTATAGGGGTGGAGGAGTGGGAGGTGCTGGTGGCAGCCCTGCTCTGTGCCCACTCCCCAGCCCAGGGACATCATCTGCTAGGGGAGGATGGGCAGTGAGCCACCTGCAGCAAGGACAGGAGCCACCATGGTGTCCCCTCCCCACAGCAGCTCCAGACGCCCCAGGGCATTGGGCTTGGTTTGTATAAAGCAAACACACTGGGGCTTTACAAAAGATGCATGAGCAAACACATTAATTACTACTGCCCCTTCAGATGGTGTTAGCACAATAAACAGGAGCCAAGAAATTGCAGAGCTAATAACCTGGAAGTGTTGCCACATTTAAGGACTGTGTTTAACTCCATGCACAATAAAGACAAATGGATGGATGGGCTGGCCCTGAGGAGAGAAAATGGGGAAGCAGTGATCAGGGAAAAGAGGAGGAGAAGCTTTTGCTGTACAGTTTCAAGCATAAAGCTGGAAGCCACAGTGTGTCCTCAAAACAGCCTGGCCTTGCAGAGCCCAGAACAGCTGTGGCTCTGGGACAGAGAGAGGCTTTAGCCCCAGCCCTGCTGTGCTCCCCGTGTGCTGCCCTGTGCAGGTGGGGGAGGCTGGAGCTGCAGCTGGGCCAGGAGCCTGCACAGAGACTGCTGCAGGCACAGGGAGCCCACAGCTCCTGCTGCTGCAGTAACCAGGTGTCAGAGCTGCAGCAAGGAGCCCCTGGCACAGCAGGAGTGCAGCTCAGAGCAGCTCCCCTCACGGAGCTGCTGCCCTGCCTGCCCTGCCCTGCCCTGCCCTGCCTGCCCTGCCTGCCCTGCCCTGCCCTGCCCTGCCTGCCCTGCCTGCCCTGCCCTGCCTGCTCTGCCCTGCCCTGCCCTGCCCTGCCTGCCCTGCCTGCCCTGCCTGCCCTGCCCTGCCCTGCCTGCTCTGCCCTGCCCTGCCTGCCCTGCCCTGCCCTGCCCGCGTGTGTGCCGATGGAATCCTGACGTGTAGGCACAGCCACGCTCACCCTGCTCCTGCAGAGCCTGTACAGAGCCTGCTGCAGCCTGGGGCTGGGCTTGGCTCCCCTGGAGCACACCTGGGCTCTCCTGCAGTGCTGGTGTCCCCTTTGGGCCAGCCTGGCTGCACACCATGGAGTGACTGCCCCTGACGTGCTGGAATGGGACACGTCTGCTCCTGCCTCTGCTTCTGCTGTGCCCCCTGCACCTCTTCTCTCTCCATCACTGCTCACCTGAGAAGGGAGCAGTGACAGCAGTGCACTGGCAGGAGCTCTGCTGGCACAGGCATGAACAAACCCTGTGCCCCTTATGGGACAGGAATATCCCCCTGTGCTGTGGGGGCAGCATCACCTCACTGGGCAGAGCCACAGCTGGACAGGGCACTGCCCCTGGAGCCAGGAGTGACCCTGCCTGTGTCACCCAGCCACAGCTGGACAGTGCACTGCCCCTGGAGCCAGGAGTGACCCTGCCCTCCAGGCACATGACCCAACACACCACTGAGCACTCACCTGGGTTCTGCTCTTTCTCCCCCTTGCTGTGCCCCAGTGCTGTGCCCGAGGATGAGGAGGGCTGGGCTGCTCTGTGCCCCCCACACCCTGAGCTGCCCAGGCCTGGCTGCTGCCCCTGCTGCAGCTCTGTGCTCTGTGCCACCACGGGCAGCAGGCAGCACAGCTGGAACAGGGGCCAGCTCTAAGCCCTCATTGGGAAAATGTGCTGCAGTAATTGTTCTTAACTGCTGGCTTCAAACAAGCTCTTTATTTTCAAAGGATACATTTTATAAATTTGCGAATTTGCATGTTGCCAAAATCCCCTTGTGGTTTATTTAAATCCAGATTATCTTGTTTATTCCTTCAGTCACAGCTGTCATTTATCTCTGTGTAGGCAGCTTGTTCACGATGTTGCAGGTTTCCTGCAATCCCACTCAAAAGGAGTCTTTGTTAACTGTATTTTCGTGTTCTCAACAAGAGAAAAAAGTTCATAGCAACTCCCAGGGCTTGGGGAATCGCAGGGGAGGACAAGGATTTGCACGGCTGCCATGGAAGGAGGAAATGGCCAGGTGCTGCAAGTGTCACCTGCCCACAGAGCTCCTCTCTGCTGCTCCTCGGGGTGGAGCAAACAGCTGCTTTTGCCTTCTGAAAAGACAAACAGGAATCCTTTTCCTTTTTATTATTAACACATTCTGGAATAATTGCTTGAGCTGTCAGCTGTGACCTGCCAGTAATTCAGCAGGCGTGGGACTTTCAAGGGGAGAGCGGCATTGCAACTGAGCCTGCAGGAAGCATTAAAAGCAGAACCCATTTGCTATAAGCCCCCGAGTCAAATCTCTTGTTGAATTTGTTCAAACATAAATTTACAGCTGAATTTACATAGGTTTAATGTTTTATAATCTTTTTGGTCTGTGAATCTATATTCAAGAGTGAGTGCATTAGCTCAGAAATATTGTGCTTAACGCTGAAAATAATTTTAATCTCTCCAAAGTCCAATCCTTTGCACATCACTAAACCTCAGAAGCAAATCCCTTCTAATAAGAGACACAAAACTTGCATCTGTCGCTGCCTAATAGATTCACACTGCTCCAATTCAAACAGCTCACATATGTCTGTTAAAAAGCACTAAATGCAAATTGGAAAGCCCTTCCAGAAAAGTGCGTGCCAGCTCAGACTGGGGGCCAAAGGAACACAAACCATCCCCAGGAGACTCACTGGAAGGGTTCAATGGTTAGAAATCTGGTGGCTGGGAGGAGGGGGTGAGCCACCCCTCTCTGTGACTTGTGCTCTGTTTTTGCAGGGCTTGGAACCCCAAATTAGGGGCTGCCTGTACTGTTGGTTTCCCTCTCCAAGACAAGGAACTTTCCCTCTTCCCAGAGGTTCCAAAGCCATTCAGGGGCAGTTTGGGGCTGCCAGGCCAGGTCCTTGCTCTGTGCCAGCCGTGTCCCCAGCGTCCCCCAGGCTGTGCAGATGTGGCAGCCCAGGAGCCACAGCTGGAGCGGGATCCCAGTGCAGCAGGAGCGAGGAGCAGCCGGGGCTCGGGAGCGCGTCAGGGCCCCTCAGCAGGGCCAGCCCTCCTGCCAGGGCTGCCTGGGGCCGGCCGGCCGTCTGTCTGTCCATCTGTCTGTCTGTCCATCCATCTGTCCGTCTGTCCATGCGTCCGTCCGTCTGTCTGTGTGTCTGTCCATCTCACCGTCTGTCCATCTGTCTGTCTGTCCATGTGTCCGTCTGTCCACCTGTCCATCCATCTGCCCGTCCGACTGTCCGTCACTCCGTCTGTCTGTCCGTCCATCTGTCCGTCTGTCCATGCGTCCATCCATCCGTCTGCCCGTGTGTCTGTCTGTCCGTCCATCTGTCTGTCTGTTCAAGTGTCCATCCATCCGTCCGCCTCTCCATCCATCCGTCCGTCCGACTGTCCGTCACTCCGTCTGTCTGTCCGTCCATCCATCCGTCCGTCCGCCCGCATTGCCGGCGGGTGCCGCGCTGCCGTTGCCATGCCGACGCAGGTGATGCCGCCGTTCCCCAGCTGGGAGCGGATCCGATCGCCGAGCGGAGCTCGGAGCTGCCATGGCAACCGCGATGCGGGATCGGAACCGCGGCGAGAGCCAAGGCATCGGGGCGGCGGGGCCAGTGCGGCCACCCCGGTGGCCACCGCCCTGCCCGGGCGGGCACGGCTCGGGGCACCCGCGGCTGAACCCGGTGCCACCGCAGCACCTCCATCATGTCCCGGGGCACAGCTCCTGTCCCCTGTCCCTCTGCCGGGGCAGGGCTGGCCGCTGCTCCCGCAGCACCTCCATCATGTCCCGGGGCACAGCTCCTGTCCCCTGTCCCGCTGCCGGGGCAGGGCTGGCCGCTGCTCCCGCAGCAATCCAGGGCTCGGCTCTATAGCCCGGGGGCTCAGGGCCACTCAGAGCACCCCCCCAGCCACCCCCAGACACTGAGGAAATGCCTTCGGAGCACCGTCTACTTCTAATGTGGCTTTTCACAATATCGCCCAGTCCGGAGTCCAACAACCACAATGAAAGGGCTTCTGTGTCTCCGCAAAATGCAAAATCTTTAATGGCTCATTGGCATGTGCTTAAGTTTGTCTGGATAAGAAGTTACTCCTGAGAACCTGCTATTGATTCTGTCAAGGATTCAAAGGTTTTATAGGCATTGCTCAAGATCTCTTTAGCACTTGGAGCTGCCTAATGGCTCTCATCCCCGACAGAACTGGAAACGTCCCCAGCACCCCGGGCAGCAGCTCAGCCTGTGCCAGGAGCCAGAGCCACGCTGCTGCCCAGGAGTGTGGCCACCCCGCAGAGGGCTGGGCAAGCTCCTTGGCACCCCGAGGGAACCTGTCCCAAGGGAACAGCCTCTCTGTGCCTCCTCTTGAGGGGGTCTTTTGGGAGGTGGGGCAGACACTGGGCTAGGGAAAGGGGCAGGGGGCACATTGGAGTCTCCTCTCCTCCTACCACTATGCAACAAAATCAGTGGGCAGGTGGCTGAGTAGCAGACAAAAATATAAATATGCTCTGATTTCTCTGGGACCATCTGGCTCAGGCATGATAGGTGGGTAGGGATGCTGTAATCATGGAGCAGAGTACTAAGCTGATCCATTAAAGTCTTTTAGCAGAAGCAACTACGGAACCTATATTAATCTGGCAATGCTTTGTGAACAGGCATCACAAGGTTAGATCCATTCAGCTGCAATTAAAACCAGCCCTCACTGATCAGGCTAGCAGGGAGAGCTGCTGCAGCACCGTGCTCCCCAAGGCTCTCACGAGCACAGACTGTTGATACTTGCACAATGTAATCTGAAATTATGATCCTAATGCTGAATCTTGCTTTCTTCTGTTCTTTGCTCAAGTGGATCTCCTCTGGGACGTGGCTGCTGCCTTGTGCTGAAATCCCTTGCCTGTTGGTGCACAGCTCACACAGATTGGATAGCTCAGGCTAGTGCTGTGGGGTGCCTGATGGGGAAGTGTCTGATGTGCTTCCACCAGCTCCTGATGGGGACCCCTTCCCCTCCCCAGCAGCTGTGGGATGTACAGGGGCATCCTGGCTCCTCCAGCTGGGGAGCTCCTGGCAAGGCTGGGAGCACAGGGCACACCTGTGTCAGCACAGGGCACACCTGTGTCAGCACACACCTGCTCAGGTGGCACAAACAGCCCTCAGCACCACTTGGCTTTGGCTGTGCGAAGGAGCCTCAGCTCTGTGGATGGAGATGTGTATTCAGTGGAGCATTGTTTGACCAGGGATAAATTTGGCCCAATCTCTCCAATTTTAGTGCAAGATTTATTGTTGGTCAGCAGTCAGCCATGGAACAGGTTGTAAAAAAGGCTGGAAATGTGTATTTCTAACCTCTCTGCTGTCAAAATTATTTTGACAAAGTCTCGCTACCATTCTCTACAGAAGCACCATGATCCTATTCACTGGGAATCTCTCAGTGTCATCTACCAGATTTAATTACTGTATTAGTCACAGTTACAGCAAAGCCCTGGAATGAGGACTGGCAGGGCTGGCAGGGGTGAGTTCTGCCTCCTCTTACTGAGGATGCTCAAGTCCAGCTAGTCTGCTCCCAGTCCAGATTTCCCTTCAACACAGGAGTTCAAGTCCCCTCGGTGCCAGTTCACTCATTTCCACTGTTTTCTGCCTGCCCCATGCCAGTGCTCAGTTCTGGGGCAGAGCTACACAAAATGCCAATGCACATGCAATGTGTGCAGGATAGAAACCTCTGGAACATGGGATAACCCAGTGCACATCACACCCCTTCCCATCCCTTCCCACCCCTGGGCATTCCCACTCTGGGAGCCCAGTACCTTCCCTGGGCATTCCCAGTCTGGGAGCTCAGTACCTTCCCACCCCTGGGCATTCCCAGTCTGGGAGCTCAGTACCTTCCCTTCCCTGGGCATTCCCAGACTGGGAGCTCAGTACCAACATGCAGCAGGACAAGCCCCAGCCTCAGCCCCAGCCCCAGCCATGCTCCTCCTGCCCCAGGCAGAGCAGCAGGAGCCCCAGGGACACTGTGCAGGATGCTCTCACCCAGCTCTGCCTTGGCTGTTGCTAAGTGATGCCTGTGGAAGGTTCCAGACTGTCAATAATAGATGCTGCTGGTATTGCAGGCTGTGGTTCCTGGAACAGCCAGCTGGATGTGGGAAAGCTACAACTGATGGGGAGAGCTCTGTGCAGCTGACACCTAACACTGATCAGGTTCAAACCGCTCCAGTTTCCCAAAGATGGGATGGGCCCTTCCCAAAGAAGGCCAGGGAAGTAAAATATTAAAATAGAGTGGTTTGGAGCTCCATATCTCGAGGAGTCCTTGTTGATCTTCTGGAACATTTAATTCTACCAGGAAAACACCCTGGCAGTAATGGCTGCCTAAGTGAAAGCACCACAGCTGTATCATACTAAAAGCTTTTCAGGGAAAAGAGTAAATAAATTCCATTCTTCAGCTGTATCTGGATCTTATCCTAAGCAGTGCCAGAGTAATAGGTAAGCCATCAACAGCTGAAAGGCTGGGAAGTGTTATGGAGCAGCAATACTGCTGAACAGGCTGGGAAGAGCAGCAATCCCTCACAGCCCCTGGGCTCCAGGGATGGGAGGGGGACTCTGCCCTCCTGCCACAGAGAGCAGCACAGAAAGGCTGGACAGAAACCAAGGCAGCCCCAGGAGCCCCAGGCTGCTCAGAGCGGGTGGCCAGGAGCATGACCCTCTGCACCTCACACCTGCAGACACCTGCTGCTCTTCTGGCTGTCAGAGATGGGTCTGTGCAAGCCCTGGGTGCTGCAGCAGGGCAGCTGAAGGGGCACTGGGGAGTGATGGGCTCCCAGCAGCTCCTGGAGGCAGCCAAGCCAGCTCCAAACCCTCCACAGAGGCAGAGAGGGAGGATCTTCCCCACTGCAGCAGCCTCTCCAGGGTGCAAGGCACAAACTCCCCTCTCTAATCTGCAGAGTCTGCAGCCAGCAGAGCCCCAGTGCTCCCCTGCTCTGGCAGCACTGCACAGCAGTGCCCAGCCCCTCCCTGCCTCCCCCCAGGCATGTGGGAACCACGGCAGCCCCAGTGTGAGACAAGTCCTGCAGGGCCAAGGCACCTCCCAAAACAGCTGCAGGGACTCCCAGACCCCAGACTTGGCCATTCCCACCCCAGAGCTGCCCCTCTGCCCTGGAGGGAGTAATGCCAGCCAGGCTGCTGCTGAGGGCACAGCTATTTATTATTTGCTTCTGTTGATTATTTTGGGGTTTAAGTTCATTTATTATGTATGCAAGAATGGTAATACACTGGCATCTGAATGTCTTTTAGACATACAATATCCTTATTATTCAAAGTGGTTTTTCCTCCATAATTGAATGGTTTACCTTATTATTACACTATGTTAATGACCCAGCATTTCCATTTTTCTATAGGATGCTTAATTGTAAGCAAAGTGCAATCAGAATCAGAGATGCCATCTGTAATTGACGACATCATAACAGCCAGAGCTGCAGGAATGAAGTACCAAAATAAAGAAGAGTGGGGAAAGCTGCCCTGAACCCCCTCAGGAAGCTGCTCTGGGCTGGGACAGAGCTCACCCACTCAGGAGCCTCTCCCCAGACTCTGACAGTTTGGGCATTAACGGAGACAGAGTGCTATTGATATCAGTTTGTACAGTTAATCGGGTTTTTTGCAGTTCTCAGCGAGATGCAAACTATATCCCTGTCCAAGGCTTTGGCTCAAATCAGCTGAGACAGAGAATAATCAAGATTTATGATTCTCTTTCTGACTGGGATCACACAGTCAGTGCAAATGGCACCAGAGCTTCCTCCCAGAGCCCCAGCCAGCCCTGTGCTCGCCCTCACACAGTGATTTCATGTCAGGACAGTGATTTAATGTCATCCCAGGGACTGGCACCACACCAAGGGGGCTCCAGACTCTCTCCACGGTCCCCAGGGGTGGCACTTGAGGGGCACCACAACCCAGTCTGGGGCTGGCTGGCAGAAATCAGTAAAAGAGCACTCTGCAAAATAAAAGGGAATTCACCTTGCTGTGGCTCCCAGCACAGCCCAGAGCAGGAGCAGCCTGGGGCAGGTCCAGCCTCCCTCACCCAGAGCATCCCTGCCGGGCTCTCACAGGTGAATCACACCTGCCTGCAAGAGCCAGGGGCCCAGGAGCAAAGGGAGGGCCCAGGGATGGCTCAGCAAGGGCAGCAGCACATCCCACAGCAGCTCCACTGCCAGGGCTCAGCAGCAGCCCCGGGAGCCAGAGCTCAGCTGGGAACGGAATGTTTGGATAAAAATTCAATGATCCAACACCAACTCTAACACAGCAGCCAGGTGATGGGAGCAGAGCAATGGTGAGGCAGTTTTCAAACCATTTTGAAGGCAGCCATGCTGTGTGCTGCTGGCTGGCCAGAGTGTGCCATGGCTGGCTCCTGGGGGGCTCTGGTGGGCTCCTGCCAGCACAGGATGGATGTGAGCCCAGGCCAGGCAGCCACAACTGCACAGGAGGGTCCTGGCACATCCACAGTGCCCAGCAGGCCTGGGAGCTCCCCTCCCTGGGCAGCAGAGCCCCAGCGTGTCAGCCACGAGCCCCAAATCAATCACAGCCCTTGCACAGCCCCAGCATCTCAGCCATGAACCCCAAATCACAGCCACGAGCCCCAAATCAATCACAGCCCTTGCACAGCCCCAGCATGTCAGCCACAAACCCCAAATCACAAATCTCAGCCACGAACCCCAACTCTCAGCCCCCCAGTGTGGGGTCCCTGGGCAGCACAGCCGCAGCCCTGCTGGGCTCTGCCTGCCAGGTTTGCTCAGCCACCTTCCACCCTTCCCCAGGCACCGTGTGAGGCACCAGGCAGGCTCAGCCAGGGCTCTCTGCTCATTCACACATGTGGTGCAACATCCCAGTGAGTGAAAAACAGCCCGATGCCACTCCAGTCAATAGAGCAAACAATGCCTGGTTTGGATAAACAGAATTACTAGTGTTGAAGAGCTCTGGGCAGCACTGCACAGTCTGATTAGTGTAAATGCTAAACACAAACCAATTAACACTCTCTAAGTCTGCTTATCTCGTGTCACTTAGTGCTAAAATAAAGGCTAACACTAAACACACACATTGATTTAGCCATTAAATCTAACATCACTCAAAACAGTTCATTATATCACTGAGAAACAAATGAAGTCACCTGAATTTTCAGAAGCTGCTGTATTATGAGCAATGACCCAACTGCTCCATCCAGCACTAGGGAGCCACTGCTCACACTGAGAACAGGCTGATACAGCTCCAGCCACAGGCAGAGGTGCCAGGTGAGATCCCTGCAGCACTCGGGCAGCTCTGCTGTGCAAGCACCTGGGCTGCTGCTGTGCCACAGCCACAGAGCCCAGCTACAAACATCACCAGGACAGGACTGCTTGGCCAGTGCCAGCCACGGACCCAGGCATCCCTCAGCTCTGCTAAGGGACAGGAAGGACTCACCAGAGCCCCAGCAAACCCCAGCAGCTGCCAGGGCACCGACAGAACACCCCCTTAGCCCCTGAAGAACCAAAGCTACTCTGGGTTTGATTTGGGCTTTAAATGCTTCTTCAACCAGAAATTATTGAAAGCTGGTGTGTGGGAAGCTGATGATGGGAATATCCTGTCTGGGGGTATCCTGCCCTAACAAGCACCAGGAGCAGGCAGGGAAGGAGGTGTGGATGTTAGCAGGCAGTGGGAGATGTTTACATTCCTAATTAAAGGGCTAATTCTCTGCTTTGGCCAGGTATCCCTTCTGCAGACAAGGTTAATGGGATGTGAGAGACCACAGCTGCCACAGCAGCAAGTGAGGAGGACAGGCAAGAGACAGCAGCATTAATCAGCAAGGAGCCATGCAGAAATGGTGACATCAAGCTGTTTGGAGGCACGGAGTAAAAATAAATCTCCCTGAGTTTAATATTCTGCCAGTCAGCTCCTTTTTGTAGGTGGAATCTATTAAAAATTATCTTTCTGCTAAAATGCTAAAGTGTTTCTGACATTTAACAGCTTGCTTCGAGCAAAAAGGTGCAATAAATACATCGGAGAGCTAATTGGCAGCAGAACAGGCAACATCCACAGCACTGCTGTGCCAGCCCCTGACAGCCCCAGCACTGCCCAGCAGCTCCCCGGGCTGGGGGCCCTGCTCCCACCTGCCCCGCTCACCTGGGGGGCTGGGAGCTCCCACCATCATCCAGCCACTGCTCATGGAGTGCTGCACTCTGCTCCTGCCCAGCTCTCCACTTCGGGGTACTTGGTTGCTGCAAGATGCAGAAGGAGCTGCTTGGCAATGTGGTCTCAATAAAAATTAATGCTTTAACAAGGAGCCAAATAGCTACAGCTAACGTTCTTCTGAATGAGATCTAAATTTTATTCATAAGCATCAGTGTCAGGACTAAAATAACAGTTTTATGGACACTGTGAGCATAAACAGCTCTGCTGACTCAAAAACAGAAACTGCACTTCTGAATGAATCAACGTGTTCATCTGGAACAAAAGCACTGCTCCAAATACATGCCTCAAATGAAAGAGGAAGCAGAGAGTGTTCTCCTGGTGAGGCTGCTCCCAAGGAATGCCCAGGGGAAGGGAGGTGAGGGAGCAGGGACTGGGAATGTGCTGGGGAGAGGAGCAGGGCACGCCCAGGGACTGCCTGGGACAGGCTGGAGTGGGTGGGATGGTGCCTCCCCCTCACCTGCGTGTGGGAAAGAGTCACAGGTGAGGAAGGAGAGTGCCACTCCTGCAGAAACCCTGCTGAGCTCCAGCACGGGGGATGGATGGATCCACAAATGGGAACAGGACCAGGACTGAGCATGGAACACCCCAGATACATGGTCCTTGTCCAGGCTCTGGGGTGACACCAGCCCTGGGGCGACACCAGCCCTGTGCCCTGCCTGGGGTGACACCAGCCCTGTCCCCAGGCTCTGGGGTGACACCAGCCCTGGGGTGACACCAGGCCTGTGCCC
>JAOTBB010000721.1:16152548-16165742 GCA_025629985.1 Chamaetylas fuelleborni | reverse complement strand
ATCACCATGATCAAGATCATCACCATCATCACCATCATCACCATCATCACCATCATCACCATCATCACCATCAGCCCCATCATCACCATCATCACCATCATCACCATCATCACCATCAGCCCCATCATCACCATCATCACCATCAGCCCCATCAGCCCCATCAGCCCCATCAGCCCCATCATCATCATCATCACCATCAGCCCCATCAGCCCCATCATCACCATGAGCCCCATCATCACCATCATCACCATCATCACCATGAGCCCCATCAGCCCCATGAGCACCATCAGCCCCATCAGCACCATCACCATCATCACCATGAGCCCCATCAGCACCATCATCACCATCACCATCAGCACCATCATCACCATCAGCCCCATCAGCCCCATCAGCACCATCATCACCATCAGCACCATGAGCCCCATCAGCCCCATCATCACCATCATCACCATCAGCACCATCAGCACCATCATCACCATCATCACCATCAGCACCATGAGCCCCATCAGCCCCATCATCACCATCATCACCATCATCACCATCATCACCATCATCACCATCAGCCCCATCATCACCATCAGCCCCATCAGCCCCATCAGCCCCATCATCACCATCATCACCATCATCACCATCAGCCCCATCAGCACCATCAGCACCAGCACAGCCCAGGGTCCTGGTGCTGCCCCTCTGCTCCCTGCTGCAGGCACGGCTGCTGGCAGGCTCTGAGGCACCCCTGCCCTTTGGGAGGCAGAAACTGCAGGTTCTTCCTGCCCAGGTGTTCCAGGAGTGCAGAGCAGCAGTGCAGGCAGCAGCTCTTGCTCCAGCTCTCAGATCCATGGCTGTGAGCTGTCCCCAGGGCTCTGTGCTGCCGGGGGACCCAGGGGACACGAGGACATGCACGGTCTCTGGCAGGAGTGTTCTGGGCAGCAGTGCTTTTCAGACACAGTGGAGGGCCCTGCAGACACTGCTGTGCTCTCCAGCCTGGGGCTTTGGGCAGCTCTGCCCTGTTGCTGGTGTCACAGTGATTAAGGAACAAAATGGAACACGGTCCTTGGTGGGAGCTCAGGCCCCGGTGCCAGCAGGCCGTGTGGGGGGAGCTGGCAGAAGGAAATGCAAATTCTCCTTCTGGAAGGACGACAGTGGCACGAAGGCTGACTTTATTAAAATGCAGAATTCTTTCAGGGCCCTTTGTTGAGCTCAGAGCCCCGAGGTAATTTATGCACAGGGATGAGCAGCCAGGCTGTGCTGGGCTGCCTGGCGCTGCCAGCAGCTCTTGGCTGCAGTCCTGGTGAGAAGGTTCCAGCTCTGGGGGGAGCTCTGCCAGCCCACAGCCCCGCTGCTTGTTCCTGCTGAAGGACTGTTCCTGTCCTCACAGCTCCTGGGTGCAGCTGCTAGGGATGGAGGCTTCAAGCACTAATGAAGTGTTTGCTGATGGAGTCAGCTGTCCCCTGTCCAGAGACATCCCCTCCTGCCTGGGAACAGGGCTGGGGGCTGCTGCAGCCAGGACCATCCCTGGGAGCTGCTGGGGCACCCCCTGCTCCCCTTGGCTGCCCTGGGGACAAGGCAGGACCATTCCCACCCCGGGGCCTGGCCAAGGAGCCTTTGAGGGGAGGAGGAGCCCTGCTCTGCCCACCATGGCTGTGACTGGGGCCACCAAACATCACCTCTGCTCTGCCCCAGGCACCCTCGGGCTGGGCAGCTCATGGACTTGGGCCCCCACAAACTCTTTTTGGATTTGGAAACTCACAAGGCAATCTGAGCATCTGCAAACTCTGATCAAAACTTGGGGCTTAGCTGGCACTGCCACAGCTTTGGCCTCTGCATCAAAGGGATGCAGGCAGGATTTGGCAGAAGAAATTCCAGAACCTGGCACAGAGGTGACAATTAGCTTCTTATGAATAAATGCTCCAGCTTGAAGGGTGAGGTGCAGAACTCCAGCCTGGCTGGAGCTGTCCTGGCCCCATGCACAGCTGTGGGGTCCTGAAAAGGTGCAGGGAGAGCATGAGTAGGGCTTTCCCACCAGCAAGAGAAGGTGGATGGCAAAGGGGCCAAGGTCCCTGAACAGCAGCAGGATGTCACCTGCCCACCTGCACAGCCCTGGGAGAGGCTGCAGCCAGCAGCAGGGCAGAAGGCTCAGAATTGCATCTGAGAGGAGCAGGGCTGGCAGCTGTGGAGGGAAGCAGCACAGCCAGGGGCACAGGGGATGCCAGGATCTGTCCTGGGCTGCAGGGACCAGCACCAGGCACTCAGCTCCACAACCATCACTGCAAAGGCAAACAGAGCCTGGAGCCTGTCAACAGGGAGCTTCAGAGAAATGAAACCTTTGCAGCAGGTGATGTGCTCCTGCTTTGGGGAGTTTAAACCATGTCCAAGATCAGGCTGGATTAAATCCTTGACTCCACTGCTGCCCAGGAAGCCTCATCCAGGCTGATTGGTGTTTTCATCTGCATGCTAATGCTGGGCTTTAATCAGCAAGGGAACCTTAGCACACTGCCTCAAAGGTAAGTGTCTGCAGGGGAAGGCAAACAGGGAGCAAGCCCCTGCCAGCCCCTCTGCCCCTCTCCCACGCCACATACACCAGATTTGCTGTGTCCCAGCTCCAGGGACAGGGCTGTGCCACCTACCCTTGTGAGCTGTGTGCCTGCACTAGGCTGAGCACTGCTGGGGCTCTGCTAGGAGAGTATTACCCTGATTGACACAAAGCCTGGCTCCACTGAGCCGGGTTTATCACCTGGTGAAGCTGCTGTGCCCAGACATCACAGGCAGAGCAGAGGGCTGCTATTAACAGGGAAGGAGCTGAGGAATAAACCCAGGACTTCTGCCTTTGTGCAGGTGGAGTGCAGATTTCTGACAGCAGAAGATCCGTGCTGTCTGTGTGGCTCCTGGAACCCAGCCTGCCCCCACACACGGATCCCAGGAGCTGGGCACAGCCTCAGGCTGGAGGGAGGGATGAGAGCCCCAGCCACCCTTCTGGGGGAGATGCTATTCTTAGGCAGGGATTTGGAGGCACTTCAGAGGAACCTGCCTTGTCACACTTTTAAATTCCTCTCTCTGCAGTGGCTCGGTGACAGAAGCCTCCCCGTATGGCAGCGTGGGAGGGAGAGCTTCCGCCTGGCACTGCCGGCAGCGGGTCCAGGCTGGGCACCTGCCAGCACAGGGACTGGCACCGAGCTGCTGGGGCACACAGAGCTGAACACAGGGCACAGAGAGCTGGAAACAGGGCACACAGAGCCCAAACAGGGCACAGAGAGCTGAGAGCAGGGCACACAGAGCTAAAAACAGGGCACAGAGAGCTGGAAACAGGGCACACAGAGCTGAACACAGGGCACACAGAGCTGAGAGCAGGGCACACAGAGCCCAAACAGGGCACAGAGAGCTGAGAGCAGGGCACACAGAGCTGAACACAGGGCACACAGAGCTGGAAACAGGGCACACAGAGCTGAGAGCAGGGCACACAGAGCTGAGAACAGGGCACACAGAGCCCAGACAGGGCACACAGAGCTGAAAAGAGGGCACAGAGAGCTGGAAACAGGGGACACAGAGCCCAAACAGGGCACAAAGAGCTGAGAGCAGGGCACACAGAGCCAAACAGAGCACACAGAGCTGAAAAACAGGGCAGCACTGGAACAGGGCACACACATCCCAGTGACACTGTCCCACTGTCCCCCTGTCACCCTGTCACGCTGTCCCCCTGTCCCCCTGTCACTGCAGGGCACACCACATCACGGTGCACCCCCGCAGCCACCGCTGCCCACCTGGGACTGGGAGGGAGGGAGGGAGGGGAGAGCATCCTCCCGAGCCCAGAGAGGAGGGATGGGAGGGCATCCTCCCGAGCCCAGAGTGCCCTGCAATGGCAGTGTGACAGTCACTGCTGTCACAATCGCTGCCCCGTGCCCCAGGTCACTGCCAGGAGGGTGTCACCAGCACGGGTGTGTGCTGCCAGGAGGGCACCAGCCTCCCTCCAGCCTCCTCCAGCCTCCTCCAGCCTCCTCCAGCCTCCCAGAGAAATGCTCCCACTGCCACAGCAATAGCCCAGCCAGCCTCAGCTGCTGCTCCTGTGTGGGGCTCTACCCCAGAGGACACTTGGCAGCTCTGCCTTCCATGGCTGTGCTGAGCACAGGGCAGAGCTGAGAACACCCAACACTCACAGGTAATCCCACTCAATGTTTCTGTGTTATCTGACCTGTCACAAGCACCCAGCTTTAGGCAGAGCCAGCTGCTCTGGCTCCAGCTGGTGATGCTCAGCCTGAATCCCCAGTGCTGCCCACAGCAGGTGCTCACACTGCATCCCAGCTGCACGGCCCAGGGCTGCAGCCAGGCTGGGAGCACAGGCTGGCGGGGGCCAAGCCACTTTCCCCACTGTCACCTGGGGCTTCCCCACACTCCCCGTGTTTGTTGTGCCTTTTGCAGCTTGAAGGGACAGGCCTTGCTTCTGTGGAGGCAGCAGGACAACTTCCCTGCTGAGACAGAGCTCTGGGCAGCACAGGCTCCCTCTGCTCTGATCACCTGGGCAGCCCCAGCCCACGGGGATGCATTTCCAGCCAGGAGCATCCCTGGCTGAGGAGTGCCTGGGGACCTGCAGTGACGGATGGAGGGGGTGGCTGCCCTGAGCAGCCTCGGGCTGCTACAGAGACATCTCCCTCCTGTCAGGGGAGAAAAAGCCATAATCCACTCTAAGTGACGCTGTGATTTCTCATCCATCACAGTGGCAGCTTGTTAATCCCCAGCCAGGCCCAGTGCTGCACAGGCAGCGGAGGAGAAGTGGGGCAAAGCTGGAGAGTGCCTGAAGGGCTGGAGCCACAGGAGCAGGGGATGAGCCCTTCCAGGCTGTGCAGCACTGGCCCTGTGCACTCCCAGGGCAGATGGAGACCCAGGTGGGTTTTGAGAGTGGAAGAGAAGATTTGGGGAGTTGTCACGGCAACAGCATCACTGACTGTCAGGGTATGCCAGAGTGGCATTGCCTCTGAATCCAAAACCTTCCTTCAAATCAGCTCCAGAGCCTGCCATGCTGCCCTTGGAAACGTGTCATGTGCTCCTGTCACTCCATAAAGCCTTCTTCAAATGGTTGGTGGCTCTTCCCTGCCTGAACAGCATCGTTCAGTGCCGCCCCTGTGTGCCACAAACCCTGTGTGCCTCAGCTCAGATAATGTCAGCAGGAGGAAGTGAGGGAAGTTCCAGGGGCTCTGGTCCAGCCCAGCAGAACAGGCAGGAACTTTTCAGCAGTCAATTAGCTCCTGTCAATCAGCCCATGCTGAAGGGAGGTAATTACCTCCTCTCTTACAGAGCTCCCACTCTCTGGAGAAGGCAAACCTTCCTGCAGTGCTTGGCACCAGCAATGCCCAGGCTGGTCCCACGGCTCTGTGCCCACAGCACAGCACTGGGGCAGGCTGGGCACAGCCTGTGCTGAGCCTCTGGCTTCCACTGCCAGCTCCCTTTGCTCCTGCTCCTCTCCAGGTGCTTCCCCAGGCAGGTGCAGGGGGGATGTCCTGGCTGCCCTCAGGTGCCAGCAGGATGCTGTGAGCTCTCCTTGGCTGCCTGGCTGATCCCTGGCAGAGCCAGCACAGTGCCAGGCTCAGGAGCTGCATCTCCAGACACGGACACTCTCCCCATGGACCTTGCTGTGCCTTGACTCCCCATCACTGTGGCCAAGCAGCATCTCACAGGTGTGTCAGGATAGGAAATCTCCATTAAAAATAAAGCAAAATAAAAAGGTTCCATTGTAATCCCATTAATGCATCTCCACACAGGTCGGTATCTCCTGAAGAACACTTCCCATTAAGGAAATCAATTTAGTATTCGCCTTTCTTCCTGTGGTGCATATTGAAGTGGGATTTGACAATGATGGAAAACAGATTTGTGTTAAATACTGCCAATAATGTCTCATAGCTCAAGGTTACAGCTTCTGGTGAGCGACAGACGCTCGTAATCCAAGGCATGGAAAGCACTGCACTCCACTATCAATTATCTGGAGTTATTAGCTTTTAAAATAAACTGCACATCCGGACTGCAGGCCACATGTTTATTTTACACTTCCCTTGCAGCTGCTGCAGCCTGTCTGGGGTCTCTGGTCTGTCTGA
The DNA here is from genome assembly GCA_025629985.1 of Chamaetylas fuelleborni. NCBI lineage: Eukaryota > Metazoa > Chordata > Aves > Passeriformes > Muscicapidae > Chamaetylas > Chamaetylas fuelleborni. The sequence goes on along the minus strand of JAOTBB010000721.1, from coordinate 16,159,665 downwards.
GGGCCCTGTGCACAGCTGGCTCTGGCTCCAGCTCCAGCCTCAGCCCAGCTGGAGTCCCAAAGCCCCAAGGGTGCAGTCCCAGCATCCTGGCTGCCCAGGGTCTCAGACCTGCAGGGAGCTCCAGGCTCCAGGGAGGCTCACAGCAGACAGGGAATTTCTTGATCCTCTTCTTTTGACAAATTGGGGTTTTCAAATTCACCAGTTTAGTGGGGAATTTTGAGCAAGTGTTTTCCTTCCTCAGGTTCCTCAGGAGCCCACAGCAAAGCAGCTGCTTTGTGTCCTGAATCCCACTTTGATGCTTTTTCCTCTTTGATAAACAGAAATGAAGCCAAACATTAATGGCTCCTTTCCTTCCACTCAGGAAGGCTGGGGAGCCTTACAGGGGTCAGAAGACCTTTTGGAGCCTCTTTTTACTTTGATGCTGCTGAAGTCTCAGCCGAGGAGGGGACCTGAGCTCCTGAAGCTGCTCCATGGGGAGATGCCTGGGCAGCAGCAGGGAGCCCCCCAAAACCCAGGCTCCAGCCCAGCTGGCTCCCTGGGCTGCACTGGGAGCTTGGCTCCAGCACAGCCACAGCAGAACTGGGAGCACTGGGAAGTGCAGACCAGGCTGGATTTCAGCTCCTGCTCGGGGATGCAGAGCACTGTGTGTCTGAGGAGGAGCTGCCACGTGCTGGGGAGAAAAACAGCAGAGCTGGGGAGCAGAGAGAGCTGAGGGGTTCAGGGACAGGCAGGGAGTGCCAAATGCACACACAGCTGGACAGGGGGGCTGAGGAACCCAGGCACTCACTGGGGCATCTCCCCCGGGGGTTTCACCCTAATTTGCAAGTGAGTAAAACCCGTACAGAAACCCTGTCCTGCTTTAGGATTGCATGGTGGAAGCAGCATTCCCTGGGACAAGGAGCCTGCAGGCGACACAGGGGTGACCAGAAAGCTGGAGCCAGCCCAGGGGATCATCACTGCAGCACACTCAGACCACAGAAACATTTACTGGCCCTGCAGAACCCAGGGCAGCAGAGAATGTTCTTCATCTCTTCATTAAGCAATTAGATCTACAGACATCTCTCTTTTATTGAGTGTCCCCACAGCAATGGCAATGACCTGCAAATATTCTAGTGGCATAAACAGAGTTATTAATCAGGTGCTGTAAAGGCAAGAAATTAACATAAGGGAAACACAGGCTGAATACTGGAGAAAGTTTTCTGGAAGCAAACAGTGTTAATCAGGGAATTGCCATCCTCGGGAAAGGGGGGAAACTCCACGGCATGAGATGGATCAGAGATCCCTGGCAAATATCCCAGAGGGAATGCACAAATGCTGGCTAGTGAAACGAGCAGCATGACCCGGTGTGTGACTTGCTCCTCCTGACATAAATCATTGAGTGACTCCTAATGGTGATTCACTGCTCTGGGTAGAGGTGCCTTCACTCACACAGTGTGCTGCCCTGCACAGGCTGCCCTTTGCCCCAGGAGAGCTTTCTTTGCTGCAGGATTTCCTCCTGCAGCAGAATAACCCTGGGGACTCCTCTGTCCTGTACTGTGGTGCCTGTCCCCTGCCCCAGGGCTGCCCTGCCATCGTGCCCATGAGAAAGGCTCTCTCTGCTTGTGCAAAGGAGTCAATCCAAGCACTGGGATGCACTCAGCAGCTGCCAGCTGCTCCCTCCAAGCCTCTGCAAGGCCGTGCCCTACCTGCATTCCTCTAGAGGCTGAGCACAGGGAAAGCCTGGCTGGTTTCACAGCACAGCAGAAGCTGGCACAGCACCAGGTGTGGGAGTGCAGCTGGTGCAGCTGCAGGGATGGCAAGGTTACCTGTGCCTGCAGGACGCGCCCTGAGCGCTGACAGATCATCTGCTCTGCTGTCCTGCTGCAAACAGATGTCTCTGTGCAGCAGAGCAGCCACCCGAATGCTAAAGCAGCTTGTTCTGCCTCTCCATAAAGATGTCATATTTGTTCCCAGAAGTTAATCTTTAAAGATTTTTACAGCGATCAATAAGCGGTGGCTGTGTGCAGAGCAGGCTGAGCAGGGCTGGGGACAGCTCCAGGACAGCCAGCAGCAGTGCTGAGCCTGTGACTGTCCCACAGCTCAGACTGGGGACAGCTCCAGGACAGCCAGCAGCAGTGCTGAGCCTGTGACTGTCCCACACTGGGACTGGGGACAGCTCCAGGACAGCCAGCAGCAGTGCTGAGCCTGTGACTGTCCCACACTGGGACTGGGGACAGCATGAAGGGCTCTGGGGACTGGGATGCTGAGCCTGTGACTGTCCCAGACTGGGACTGGGGACACCACAAGTGGTTCCAGGGACTGGGATGCTGAGCCCTGTGGCTCTGGGGGCTCTTGGCACAGCCCTGGGGCCATCAGAGGCCCTGGGCAGAACTAAGCCAGGCCTGCACTGGTGGAGGCTCCCAGGACACAGCAAGGCATGCAGCACAGAGTGGCTGGGGGCACACAGAGCCCACCCTGCACAGCAGGGCTCCTGCATGTCCCCTGTGAGCCAAGCTCTGGCTGCAGCAGCAAGGGGAAGTTCAGCTCCAAGCTGGCAGCAGGTGAGCAGGAGAGGAGTGCTCAAAGCCAAGAAACTGGAAACCCATTTGCAGTGGGCACAGCCAAAGCTGGGCTGTGCTGCCAGTGGGGACAGTGTGTGCTGAGCTGAATGAGCCTGCTCCTGCAGAGCATCCCAGTGCCACAGTGCACACCTGGCACAGGTACTGTCCTGTCACCCTCACAGGGCTCCCCCTGCCCTCCCTGGCCCAGCACTGTGCTGGCTCCAGGAGCCAGGCTGGCTGTGACACTGGGGCTGCCTCAGCCATCACTTCTTGCAGCACACGGTGCTCCAGGGAAGGCAGGGTGGGGGTGCTACAGGAAAGCACCCCAGGTCCCAGCAAACCCCTTCCCCCATCTGAGAAAAATTTCCATATTCATGAGCCTTATCACTCCCCTCAAGCTGCTGTGTGCAGGCTGCAATTCAAACAGCAGCAGCACACCAAGGCAGGTTTGGGGCCGTGGGGGAATCAGCCTTGGTTTCTCAGGCTCCCTTGCTCTGAGCCTGTTGGATTTCAGCTGTGCCCAGCCCCTGTGCCCAGGCAGGGACTGGGTCCCAGCAAGGCTGGCAGGGGTCACAGGTCCCTCCCAGCACAGGGCAGCAGCAGGGTCAGTGCTGGCACTGCCCAGCAGGGTGGCAGTGGCTCTGGGAGGTGCCACAGGGACATGGGCACACCCAGCTCAGGGCTGGCAGCTGCTGTTTGGGGAAAGAGCAGTGACAACACACCCCAAGGACAGCAAGTGAGTTTATAGCCAGAGCTGCTTCAGGAGCAGGGTGTGCCACAGGCAGGTGCAGCATCTGCAGGGGCAGCTGTGGGGGAGAGGCTGAGGTGCCCAGGTCGGATTTACCTGATCCCCAGATTATCCTGCTGTGCCCAGGTAGGATTTACCTGATCCCCAGAGTACCACCCTGTGCCCAGGTAGGATTTCCCTGCCCCTGGGTGTTCAGGGTTATCACCCTGTGCCCAGGTAGGATTTCCCTGCCCCTGGGTGCTCCAGCATCACCATCCTGTGCCAGGGAGGTGCAGCACAAGCCCCACAGGCAGTGGCTCATTCCAGCACTGCCATCAGTGTCTGACTCCCAGCTGGGCTGGCTCCCCCCACGACTTATCTCAACTCTTCCCAGATGGCTTTTATCTCTAAATTACTGTACAGCAATACAAAAAGACAACAATAATTTAAGATCCTCTTTGACTGCAGGCTAATACCAATTCACTCTGCTTGCTGAGGGATGGCACTTCCCCTTCTTTATACAGCTCTGTGATTTTTCTAGCCTATGCAGATAATCTCAAGCTCCTCATAAACACAGCCATAAACTCTCCTCCCTCTGCCCCCTCGGAAGTGCATAAAACCAGTGGGATAAGCAGCATATCCTGGGAGCCTGTGGGGAGCCAGCAGCTGGAGCAGGGCTGAGGCTGGGCAGAGCTCGTGGGGGCTCCAGGGCTGGCCCCATGGCTCACCCTGTGCCAGCCTGGGCAGAGGAGAGGCCAGCACAGGGCAGGAGCTGGATCCCAGCACACTGAGAGAGCTGGATCCCTGCACTCTGAGATTATCCACACCCACAGTGTCCCTGGGCATGGGAAGGGCCAGCACAGGGCAGGAGCTGGATCCCTGCACTCTGAGAGAGCTGGATCCTGCACTCTGAGATTATCCACACCCACAGTGTCCCTGGGCAGGCTCCTGGCCAGGGCGTGCTGGGGATGGCACCTGGGGCACACAGGGCTGGAATCAGCTCCTGCTCCCTCTCAGAGCCTGCCCAGCCACACAAACACCTCTGGGGCTGCCTGCAAGGAATTGCTGCTCACAGACAAGCCAGGAATGGTTCTCTTCCCCTGAAAAGATGTAAAATGTAAAATGCTCTTCCTGTGTGGATGGAAGACCAGTGTCCTATGATCTCTCAGTAAATTATTTGGCATCTATGGAAATGCACTTCCCTATTCATAATTCAGTCCTATTAGTTTTGGGGTTTTTACATGCTAGGCCTGAAATAAATAAGCCTTCACATTCTGACTCATTTTCCAGCCCGTTCACCAGCACAGCTAAGAGAAGGTGTTCTGTCAACAATGGAACTTTTCCCCCAAACATTTTAAAATCCGAAGGTTCATCAAAATCAACTTTAGTTTGCAAACTGTTTAGGTTTTGACTTGGCAGCTTTTTTTTTTGTGGCAAAAAGAACGATTAAGAAACACTCTCAGGCATCTCTGCTGCAGATTCTGGGAGAGCACAGGGGGCTGGCACAGAGCTCTGATCCTCAGCCAATTTCTCCAGCACCAGAATATAGCATCCTTCTTCCCCTTGCTGGAGAGCAGACAAAAACTGCATGTTCTCATGAAGCCTCCAGCCATAAAGACAACACAAGGGTGTGTGGCTGGGCAGAGCAGGCTGTGCCTGGTGTGCCTGGGCTCTGCACAGGTCCCTGCTGCCCCATGGCACCCACACACCCCCAGTGTGGGGCTCATCCCTGCCTGGGCACTGGGACAGTGCCATGGACATCGGGGTGTCACCCCCAGGCAGGAGGAAACCTTCCCAAGGCTCACTTGAAAGGGGGAAAATTAACAGGAAGCCCCTTTTGTGGCAGCAGAACCCCCAGCCCCTCTGCTGGCTGCTCCTCTGACAGTGACAAGGAGCAGCTGCACTTCCCCCTGGCCTCTGGCACCAAAACCACCTGCAGGAACACCTCCCACTGCTGAAAGGTGCTGGCACACCTGGCTCCGAGGTGCCCAGCCAGGTCTGACAGGCAGACTGAGGCTCTGTGGCTCTGCACAGCTGCCCAGCCCTGCCCTGGGGTGAATGGTGCAGGGCAGCTCCAGCAAACCTGCCCAGCCTGCTCCCAGGGAGAAGCAGCAGCCAGTTTCTCCAGGAGCCACCTCAGGCCAGGCGCCTCCAGCCTGCAGGTGACAAATCACTGCTGAACACAGGGCTGCACAGCGTGTCTCTGCTGGGCTGAGACTTCACCCAGAGCCACATCCCCAAGAGTTATTAGCAGTTTCATTAGATTAATGACTGCAGAACCACCAGCAGCATCGCAGATGAGGCATCAACCTTTGCATTCCCATACAGTAACACCAGTTGCATGGTTTTGCTTAAATCAGGACAAAGGACCAACTGGAGACTGACACAGCGAGGTGTGATTTCTTGCTGGCTCCAGCAGCAAGGGGACAGATTTATGATGCTTGAAAAGCACCAACTGGACTGGGAGACAGAAATCCTGGTCTGTGCATAATGGCACACAGCACTTTAACCCCAGTGACACACAGGACTTTAACCCCTGCATGCCAGAAACTTTCTACTCCCACACTAGGCTGGTGGTAGAACCCCCACTAGTACAGTGGGGCAAGGAAAAGGAAGTAGAAAACATCCATTCCCTGCCTGAGCTGTCATCTGTGCTGTGACAGTCATGGGCAAAGCACATGGTGGGCCTGCTGAGATAAAAGGAAGCTAAGAGATTATTTGTACCATTAATACATCCGTGATAAATGATGTGTGAAGCTTCACTGCGAGGTCTAGAGGAGGCTGAGAGCCTGGAATTCCAGCTGAGGGAATGCCAGCCTGGGGAAGAGCTGAGAGGCAAATCTGGGGAGGGTCAGGAGCAGCCTGAGGCATCTCCCAAAGGCAGATGCAGGGCACTGAGACTGCAGATCTGATGGGGGCTAATGAGGGGGACGGGGGCTCCACACCACACCAGGAGCTGGAACTGAAGATCCTGTGGAGCTGAGACACTGGGGCAGCCATGCCCAACCCAGGTGGCTAAATGTGCTCCTAGGGGGATTCCTTGCTTTACCTCTTTTAGTGTTTTTCCTGTGCTGTGACCCAGTGCAATAAAACAATTTTTCGACCTGAAAATGGTGCTTTGTCCCCAGGCTGAGGCTGCTGAGGGCTGTGCCCTGGTGCCAGTGGCTGGGGTGAGCTGGGCTCTGTGCCTCTGGCCACAGCCCCCGTTTGAGCCTCCCAGCAGCACTCCTGGCACAACCCTGGGTCCCTGAACACCCACATCTGCTCTCCCTGCTCACCCCTGCTGTGTGCATCCTGCTGCCAGGGGCAGATCTGTGACTGGGGCACTCCAGCCCCCTGCCCCACCAGGACTGATGCCATGACTGTCTCAGAAACGCCACGCAAATGGGAAAATTGAGCAAATGATAAAATGCAGATGAGTAAAATAAAAAAACAAGGCATCACACTATGCAGTTTATACACAAGAAAGATATATCTTGACAAGAACTAATATTTTATGAGGAGCAAATAATTCAGTAGTAACAAATTTGCACATTTAAAAATGTGGTATTAGGAAGAAAGTCCTGATTTTCCCTACTTCTCATCCGAGCCCCTGGCACACACAATGTCCTCACCCTGCCCTCAGTGCTGCCCCACATCCCAACACCCTCCTCTTCCCTGACCTTCTCCTTCCTAAATGCTGGGATGGGCCTGGGGCTGCAGCTCTGCCACGTGGGGGGGGAGCACCTCCTCCCAAAATCTGATGGACAGTGCTGTGGGAGAGTTTGGGTGCAGAAGAACCCACCCCACCCACCCCAATCCCACACCCTACACACCCCAATCCCCCATCCCACACCCCCCATACTGGCCC
>JAOTBB010000721.1:16115143-16127563 GCA_025629985.1 Chamaetylas fuelleborni | reverse complement strand
CCCCCACCGCCACCGCCGGGAGCGCGGGGAGCGCGCGGGGCCGGGCCGAGCCGAGCCGAGCCGAGCCGGGCAGAACGAGGGACAGCGACCGAGCAGAGACACCTGCACCGGGCGGGACCGGGGACAGCGACAGAGCAGAGACAGCCGGGCTGAGCGGAACAAGGGACAGCGACAGAGCAGAGACAGCCGGGCTGAGCACGGCAGAACCACGGACAGCGCCGGGCACTCCGGGCTCGCCGGCCGCAGCAGCCGCAGCAGCCACAGCACGGCTGCCCCACGCCCCGCTGCCCCCTCTGCTGCCGCCCCCCGTGTCAGCGCTCACGGCACACGGCTCAGACACAGGGCCAGTGCCAGCTGTACCCTACTAATCCTCCTCCTTTTCCCCTGCAGAGATCACCGCGCCGCAGCTCCTTGGCCCCTTGTTCTGCCCTGCTCCTCCACCTCGCCCGCAGTCTGCTCGGTCCCCAGCCCACGGCTCCTGCACAGAGCCGCCAGCTGCTGAGGGGCAGCTCCTCCGGCGCGGCCCCAACAGCGGGGCCAGGCCCCTTGGCTCTGGCCCTGTGGGGATCTGGAGAGTTTCTTAGGGCAGCCTGCTTTCTCCTGGGATCCTGAGGAGAGGTGGCAGACCGTGGGCAGGGACAGGCAGGAACTCAACTTGGACCGTGGAGGGTTCATAGTTTGGGTGCCAGGAGCTGCACTGGTAGATGAGGCCAATTCCACCCTCGTGTAAGCGTGATGCTCTTCCAGGAACGGTGTCCCCAGCCTTGGCAGAGCAGGCTGGGGCTGACTCCCTCCCTCCTCACAGTTTCTTGGAGCATCCGTCACCTCTTTCCAGCTCCACGTTCTGTCACTTCCCACCTCCAGTTCTCAGGTTTGGCTTTAGGATGTATTTTATGAGGGGAAGGAATGTGTTATTGTCTCTCAGCTTTCTCCCCTACCTTGTCTGGGATCTCCAGGAGTCTCTCCAGTGATGGGTGTTGCCCTGGGATATTGGGGCATGTCACAGCCCTTGGCTGCCCCACAGTGCAGTGCCCTGTGCAGAGATGAATGAACATGGCCATTTGCTAAAACCCTCACAGGTGAGTGAGCAGCAATCTGACCTTGTGCACCTGCACTGCCAGCACTACCTGAGGGAGCAGATCACAGAAAGAGCCAGCACCCAGGGGCACAAGCTGCAGAGCAGCTCTGTGTTCACACATACAGGGGCACAGCTGTGCTTCTGAGCCAGCAGTGGGGAAATGCAGGCTGTGTCTGCAGCCTTGTGCATCTGTGCATGCTGTAACTCACCCTGCCTGGGAGCACGACAGTGCTTGGAGGCAGCCACACTTCTCCAGTCACCAGTCTGGGGAACTGCTGGACTGTGCATCCCGTCACACAGAGATGTTCTGGGTGAGGCTGGATGGGAGAGAGCTGGCAGAGCTTCCTCGTGCTCCCCCAGCTGATGAGCCATGGCCAAGGTTTTCCAGGGGAAGCCCAGGGATTGCCCAGCTTTTCCAGGGGAAGCCCATCTCCAAACCTTGCTGTTGCATAGGGAATGTGGAATCATGGAATGTTTTGAATTGTAAGAGATTCTTCAAGGCCGTAGAGTCCAACCCTTGCCATGGGCAGGGACACCTTCCACCCTCCCAGGCTGCTCCAAGCCCTGTCCAGCCTGGCCTGGAGCACTTCCAGAGATCCAGGAGCAGCCACAGCTTCTCCAGGGCCTCCCCACCTCACAGGGAAGGATTTCTTCCCAATATCCAATCTAACCTTGTCCTCTGTAAGTGTGAAGCCATTCCCCCTTGTCCTGTCACTGCTTTCTTTGACCTCCCTTTCCAGCTGGCATACCTGTAGAAGCCCTTCCTGTTATTCTGTATGCCCCTTGCCAAGCTCAGCTCCAGCTTGGCCTTCGTGCTTCCATCCCTACAAAACCAGGCAGTTTCCCCATGCTTTTCCCATGATACCTCCTGCTTCCACTGCCTGTGCATTTCCTTCCTCCCCTCGAGTTTGACCAGCAGGTACCAACTCAGCCATGTCAGACTTCTGCCTTCCTTGCCCGATTTCTTGTGCCTGGGGGTCACGAGCTCTTTGCTCCATGGAAAGCATCCTTAAAGACCTGCCAGCTCTGCTCTGCTCCTTGTCCCTCAAGGCAGTTTCCCAGGGGTCACATTGACTAACTCCTTCAAGAGCTGGCAGTTTGCTTTCCTAAAATTCAAAGCCCTGACTTTACTCTTCACCTGACCTCAGTCCCTCAGGACTGCCAGAGCAACCTGCCTTTGTAGTCCCAGATACACTTGGTCTCATTGCAAAAGCAACATTTGGAAACAAAAATTAAGTGCTAGTATTAGGTAGCTACCCAGAGCTGATAAATGTATTCATAAAAAAAAAGAGGAAAAGCACCAATGTTTCCCATAATGAACAAAAGCTCAATGCTGCTCTCAGCTGGACATGTGTTCTCTCTGTGCAGCTCCAGTTCCAATGGAGATAATTCCTTCATAATATATTTTTTATGGCACACATGAGACCTCTGAAATGCAGTGTCTTGTGTCCTGTAAATCATTTGCTGTAACTCGTGGATTCCTTTTCAACTGCATTACAGCAGTGACTGTTTGGGGCTGAGTGGAGCTGACAGAAGCTCAGGGCGCTGCTCTCGTGTGTCCCAGGCAGTGCTGAGCTGCCCCAGGAGCAGCCCTGGCCTCAGGCATCCCCTCAGGCTCTGAGCAGAGGAGCACAGGTCCTGTCCTGGACAGCCCCAGCCCACAGGAAGGCTGCTGCAAATTTGGAAATCAGGCTTGAACCTTCAGTGAGAATCGCAGTAGCTGCAGAGTGGACACGCTGCAGGATGGGACAGACGGACACTCCTGGGAAGCCCTGGCAGGGCAGGTTTGCCCAGCACACACACACAGCCTCTGGGGTAATTGTTCTGGTGGGTATGGATTTACCTTGAGACAGATGAATCCTTCTCATACATGGAGATACATTTATTCCAAACTGGAGAATCACAGAGAGCCCGCTGGCAGCCACAAGCCTGCTCTCAAGTTTCCCAATATCAAAAAACCCTAACCCAACCCAAGCCAAAACCCAAATAGTTTTCAGTTTCAAAAATAAGATAAACCTCAAACTAGACTCTATTTGATAGAGTGCTTTAGTCTTTGTGACACTGAGAACACACCCAAGCTGCAGTGCTTAGCAGAATGCCCAGCCTGACATCCCTGTGGCCCAGGCTCCTGTGACATGCTGCACAGGAGACTAACAGCATTTACAGCAAACCACACACGATGGAGAGACAATTTCTTCTTGGGCACCAGCTTCCAGCCCAGAGGAAATTTTATAACCGGAATGTAAAGCCCTCTAAAACAAATGGTTCAGCCTTAACTGCCTGCTGCTGGGCTCTGGCTCCTGATCCATCCCAGAGTGTGTATTTCTGCTGTGCAGATGTCAAACGCATCCGTGAGCAGGTCTGAGTGTTACCCAACGCTGGCTGCTGCTGCTCAGCCATGGATGCAATAGGAGCTGATGGACTGGAACACTTTATTTGACAGTTCTGCTCTTAAAGGCTCCTGTATTTACCCAGCACACCTGCCTCTCCACAGCACAGCAATTAGCAGGGGCAGCACTTCCCAGGCAGGCAGCACGGCCCAGCTAGCAAGGACAGCTGGGAGCTGCCTGGGCAGGTTGGTCAGCTGGATCACCGAGCTCATGCCCCACATTTTGGTAGGGATCAAGATCAGTTTGTTTTGACAAAGGAAAAGGAATTCTGTTGTGGGTGACCGTGGAGCAGCCACCCCTTGAATGCAGTTTTTTCTAAGTTCCCATCACTTGGAGTGACTTGTGGCTGTCCCACCTGGGTGACATGCCTGTGATGCTCTCATCTCCACAGGTGCAGCAGTGCTGAGATTTGTCCCAGAATCTTGGTTATGGGGACATGTGCCAATAAGTCATGGTAGGCAGCTGAGAGCCCTTCCCTGCACCAGCTGCCAGGTCTGTGACTGCCCATGCTGATGGCCAGGCTCCAGTTAGAGCTGTGTTTCACCCATCATAGACTGGGAACCTTCCAGTTAGAGCTGTGCTTCACTCATCATACACCAGAACCTTCCAGAGGTGCTGCTGCCCCGGCTGGTGCTGTGCAGAGCTGGTGGCCTGGCTCCTGGGGGGAAGCAGAACTCCACTCCAAGGCTCAGATGACTGAGTGATGGCATGCTCACTGCTTAGACATGGGACTGCCTGCTCCAGTATTATGTTGGCTCCAGTATTCCCACACCTTTGCTCCAGCAGCAGGAACTGGCAGAGGAGCAGGGCAGAGTCAGGCTCTGAGGACATCTTCAGCCTGCAGAGCCCGTCTGAGAGAGACCTGAGCATATTTGGCCAGGTGAGAGGGGAGCTGGAGAGCGTGTCCCTGCTCTCTAAACACACAAGCAGATGAGCATCAAGAAAGGAGGAAAATGGCCTCAGATAATAGGCTGTGCTGGCACAAAAACAAAGAGGTATGACTTGGCACAAATAACTTTTGGCTGGAAATCAGATGGTTTCTAACAGTGGGAGAAATGTTGTTCTGGAACAGATTCCTGAGAGGATCATTGGGGGCAAGGTATGCAATTAGTTTTAAGATTGAGTTTGAAATGGACTTTATAATATCATTGCCAGCAATTGCAGGGATATGGGATTTGATGGCCCAAGCTGTCCCTTCCAGCCCCATGCTCCTGTTGTCATTCACAAGCACTGATCAGAGCAGGAGCCCTCTAACAGGAAAGGGCTCTCCAATCTATCAAAGGCTTAACAAGATCCATTGAAGAGAATCTGGAATTAGACTCATTTGAGTGCAGTGAAAAGGGTGTATTTTAACAAGGACAGTAATTTCCTTTTGTAGTAATTTGTGAAGGAATATCACAGGACACTTCTCTTGGAAGGCTCTGCACTGCAACTGGAATTCTTTGAAAAGAACTGGGCCCAGCTGTGAGGCAGGATGAGGTCCCTACAGGAGAGTCTCTGCCCTGAGAATCTCCACATGCCAATACCCCAATTATTGCTTCGGCTAAGGACAAAGTTCTGGAGATTATCACCTAAATTTCCTGACTTTTACAAAGAGTAGGGATATATTTTTCAGGAAACTTCAGAAGCTAACCTCCCATAATTTCTCCTCATTATTTACTTGTCAACAGGAGCAATGAAACACCTTGAAAAGAAGTGGATTAATGCACACAGTGCTCTACATCCTTCAGGGAATGAATAAAGTTTGTAAATATATACTGAATAACAAAAAAAACCAATAAACCTGCAATGACATTTAAACTCCAGTCAAAGAAGGCATTCAAGACGTTTTGCAGTGGCATTCCACTCTGTCAAACCATTTTCCCATTCATGGAAACAGCTTCAGGTTTAGAATCATTGGTAATTCTGATGGTTGTTAGTAGCAGCTCCTGTCATCTAAACTGCACAGTCTGGGAACCTACATTCCTTTCCCTGACCTAAAATTACAAAGGTGGAAGAAGACATGACTGGGCAAGCTGCTCAGGCACCAAAGCCACTGTTTCACTGATGCAGGTCAGCTCATCATACCTGAGCACCAGCCAAGGTGCTTTCCTTCTCCCTTCCCTTCTCCCTTCCCTTCTCCCTTCCCTTCTCCCTTTCCTTCTCCCTTCCCTTCTCCCTGACATTTCCTCCTTGGGTCATGGAGCAGACAGTCCCTGCTGCCCTTTGCTGGGACCAGCAGTGCTCAGTGGGAGTTCCTGTAAATCATCTGTTCTCTCCCATCCCTCCCCTTCCCTACCCTTCCTTCTCCCTCCTCACCTGCCACTCAGCCAAGCCCTGCTGATTTCAGTAATGTAATCCCTGCTTATTAGATAGATCCTCCACCTACCTCATAATTTCTGTAGCTCTTCTGTGAGCTGCCTAATTTATCACTCTGCCTGGTAACAAGGTACCCAGTGTGCCACCACTAAGATTTATTCTTCAGAAACACCCATGCCACCTCCTTGGCAGGGCCCTGCTCTCTTGGCTCCTGAGGGACTCTTTCTTTCAGGATTTTGAATTATTTCCCTCGGGATTCAGTCTGGAAGCATTCCCTGGAGATGACATTTCCCATCCCATAGCTGCCAGAGATGGAGCAGTCCTGCTCTGGAATAGAGACCATTGAGGGGATGATGAGGAGGACCAGGAAAAAAAATGTGTGTTTGCCACAGATAGTCCTGTCTGATAAATCCTGCAACCTGAGCTGCTGCCCTGCTGTGAGAACACAGCACATGTGTTCAGTTTGTGATCCTGTCCAGCTGCAGGAGCGAGTTCCAGGTAGAACCAACTCATGTATGAAACATTTGGCTTCAGGGAGCAGAAACCCCTCTCTGTGTGCCAGGGGACTGGCTGCAAGGGCAGCTGGTGTCAGTGCATGTCAGGCCAGGGTGTGACCTGCAGCTGCAGCCCCCAGAGCCAGGGGCAGCCCCTGTTCCTCTCAGCAGCTCCTCTCAGGGCTGGCAGGGCACCGGGACCCAGCACCCGCCGTGCAGGGCTGGCAGCACAGGGGATGCTGATGCTGCTGCAACAAACTCCAGCTTCACCTGAGCTGAGTTTCTAAAGACTCTGCCACAAAGGTCAGATAGTCCTTCCCAGACCATGAGCCTTTCTTAGAGAAGAATCAACTACAGCTCTCATTATGGAAAACAGTCAAAATAATCCAGCGATGCTCCCTCAGAGGGAAAATAGATAGTGTGAGTTATTCCATCTTCCCATTCTGCCATATCAGTTTAGAAAAGAGAGGCTATTTACAGAGAGCATTTTGCTTCCAGTACTTCTGAAGTAAGTGAATTCTGAATTAGTTTAAGTGCAGGATAAATCAGTGAAATAGGAACATCTTTACACTCCAATAAGATGCTATTACTCATAAGCATATTGCACTGTAGCTTGTGGGCTAAAACTACCAGTGCATGACAGGACACCAAGGGCATGAAATACAGGGGATCCATGAAAATTAGCACAGCACCTTTGGCGTGAAGAGGTAATTTGGGATATTGATTGGTGATGATGGCAGCCCAGTGCTGGATGCTCTGTCCTGATCCTGTAGTCCCAGGTTCTCCAGACAGCCATGAAAACCCCAAAACCGCTTCCAAAAGGAGTCTGTATTTCTTCAGTTCTCAGATCAGAGGCTGAAGCAAGAACATGGAATTAAATGTTGTGCTGCTGTTCAGGACACGGAGGCCCATGACTAGTTTGGCACAGGAAGGAGCCCAGGCAGGAGCAGAGTCCAGGCAGGAGCAGAGCCCCAGGCAGGAGCAGAGCCCAGGCAGGAGCAGAACCCCAGGCAGGAGCAGAGCCCTGGCAGGAGCAGAACCCAGGCAGGAGCAGAGTCCCAGGCAGGAGCAGAGCCCAGGCAGGAGCAGAGCCCCAGGCAGGAGCAGAGCCCAGGCAGGAGCAGAGACCAGGCAGGAGCAGAACGCAGGCAGGAGCAGAGCCCCAGGCAGGAGCAGAACCCAGGCAGGAGCAGAGACCAGGCAGGAGCAGAGCCCTGGCAGGAGCAGAGCCCTGGCAGGAGCAGAGACCAGGCAGGCACCCAGCACAGCTGGCAGTGACAAGACCCTGCAGTGAGGGTGACCCAGCACAGCTGGCAGTGACAAGACCCTGCAGTGAGGGTGACCCAGGCTGGAGATGGTGCACAGGGTGGCAGCTGCACAGAGAGAAAGCAAGGAGCTGAGGCTGTTGAAGAGGAAGATGGAGCATCAGCACAGGATGTTTGAAGAAAGAAGATTTTTTCTTTTTTAAATCTGTGACCTCCCTGGTTGGGGGTACCTGCAGCTGGCCACAAGGAAATGCAGAGGCAGCCCCGTGCCCTGTTCCCTGCTGCACAGAGTGTGGAAGAACTGGGCAAGCCCCGCTCCTGGCAGCACAGATGGAGCTCAAGTGTTTCCAGTGTCATTCTGTGGGACACAAATAGGATGTGAACTCAGGAAGACAAAGCTGGAGGGCTCCAGGGATGATGGCACATGATGGATTGTGCTTCATGGATTGATCAGCTATTGAGCAAGACCTTCAGCACAGGCAGTCACCTGCAGCCCTTTGGATATCTCCAGGGAAAGAACCTCCTTGGCTGCAAGTCCAGACAGGAGCTGGGCAGAGAACAATGCTGAGTCTTCACCATCCACAGTCCCAGCTGGCTTCAAGCATGTCAGTACGGGGATGAGGAGCAGGAAGAGCTTTGCAATTTCCACCACTTCTCTCCCCTTCTCCTGGCAATGGGGAAGGAGCCTGGAGCTCCTGAGGCAGTTCCAAGCTCTGGGTCAGTGACCAGCCAGGTCATCACAGCACCACGTGCTGAGCTGCATTGTGCTGAGATTCCCCACAGGCTCCCAGCTGCTTTCCCAGTGCCAGGTGACCTCCCATGGGCTGGTGCTGGGGTCCTGTCTCACCATCCTTTCTGGGAAATGGAGCTCAGCCCCGTGCTGGATGCAGAGAGGCACCGAGAGTCTCTCCCTGATCCCTTGACATCTTTCACCCTACTTCTCACAAGCTGCTTGGATTTTGTGTCAAGAGGGTGATTCTGCAAATTACATCGGTTCTTGTCTCCTCTTGGTTGGCATGGCAACCTGGAGGATGGATGGCACAGGCTTGCTGAGCTCTCAGTGATGCAGACACATCCAGCTCCTGCGTGCCTGTGCTCCCCCTGATCAAGGCAGAGGTGCCACAGTCCCAAACAGAGCAGCTCTGGGGGAAATGCAGGCTCCAGCTCCCAGGGGCTCCTGGGCTCTGATCCCCACTGTGGAAGGGCTGAGCTTGGCTCAGGTGAGGCAGGAGCAAACTCAGGTGCAGGACATGGGAGCCCAGGCCAGCAGCACTCCAGCCCCACTTGCCAGCATGGCCACATCCCAGCTCTTGCAGCTCCCAGTCCTGGGCAGGGATCCACTATTCCTGCTGTCTCAATAAATAAATTAAAGCATTTTCCAGCTCAGCAGCCAGAGCCTTTGCTGGACTTGCATTTGTGTGTGATTAATGAGACAGTTGGTCATTTACACATCTCCAGAGGTCTCTTGTCTTTCCTGAGTAATTCTGAAGTTATGGCTGTTTACACAGAAGAGAATCACGTCACCTTGCCAAGAGCACAGCTGGAGTGATCCACGTGGAAACGGATCCTCAAGGACCTGAGCAATGGCCCTGCCATGGAGTTCCAGTGAGTGCTCACCATTTCCTGGAAAACAGCTTCTGCAGGTTGGAAGCTGTCCACCTAAATCTTGGGGAGACTGGGGCCATTCCTGCCTCAAGGATCTGAACTTCCTGAGCCTGTTTGACTTCACCTTGCTTGGGACAGGCACCAGCAAAATAAATCCAAGGGGACTGGGATCACAAAAGCCTTGTATTGTGGATTCCTCCCAGCTGGGGATGGATTTCCAGGAGCAGACTGGCTGTCAGACCATTTGTGATAAATCTGTTTGCAAAATTATTATGTTAAAAGGTTTTAATTATTAGGGACATGCTAGGAAGACAGCTGGGATTTGCCTTCTGTTGTTCCCATCAGGCCTGATTGGTCCTTGGTTTTCTCACATCCCAGCACAAATCTGGAATAATCCTCCAGGTCAGGAGTCAGGCTGCTGTGCCCTCTGGTGCCAGCAGGCTCTGAGCCCCTGTGTCACTGTGAGGGAGCACAGCTGGCAGCAGCTGGCAGTGCCCTGGGCTGGGCTCACCCCTGGCTGCCCCCAGACCCTTTGGCTGTGCCCCTTGGTGCCAGCAGCCTCTGAGCCCCCTGTGCCACTGTTCTCACCGTGTTTCTGTCCCCACAGGCACCTGCAGGGCCTCAGCCTGTGCCAGGGCTCCAGGGGAGGCTGTGCCTGGGGACCCCCTGGACCCCTGGCCAGCAGGGAGGGGTGTGGGCCACCGCTGTGCCCCCAGGGCCAGCACAGCCCGTGTGCCCCAGTGCTCCTGTGCCAGGGCTGTGCCCAGGGCTGTCCCTGCCCGCCTGGGCAGCAGGAAATCCATCTCTGCTTATCGCTGTGCTGCTCGGGCCTGATTTACTGTTATTGGCAGGCAGCAACCTCTGCCATTTATATTCAATGCCAAGGCTCAATTTACAGTATACTTTCTGCTTCAGCTCACCCCAGCCTCTATCTCCACCTTCCACATTAATGCAGGATATGTGTGGAATTCATCTTGGAATTTATTTAAAAACCATCAGCCATCCTAGCTTTAACACATTCCCTCATCAAGGCAGCACAAAGCTCGATTTAAATGAAAATTGGGGAATTATGGACTGTCACCCAAGCCAGCCCCCATTTGGTGCTGCTGTACTGGCAGTGCCTCCTTTGGCACAACCACAGCCAGGCACATGGGGAGCCACAGCCACTGACTGGGACAAAAGTAACATGCCTGGGAAAGTCAAAGCTGTGACAGGAGCTGCCCCAAGTTTCATCAGGACTTCAGGAAGAGTCTCTGCTGTCACAGGCAGCAAAGGCAGCACGTCCTGGTGCCAGGGCCCCTGCACAGCTCCTGCCCTGGAGCTGGGAAGATGCTGCCCTGCCTTTGGCCTCAATCCAGCAGCAGCAATCGGTGATGGCTGCTGCTTTCCTTGAAAGAGTGTGGAAAATGGGTTTACAGCTAAAAAAGGAATTAAAATACTGAAGCAATAGGCCAGCAGTGAGTAGTAATCCCTGCAGAATAAGCAGAGCTAAAGAGCTGAAAGCAAAAAAAGAGCATAAATATAAAATCTGCAATTGTTGTGCAGCTTTGCTTGCTGGGAGCTGTTCCAGCACCTGCACAGAGTCCCTGGATGGGGCCAGATCCTGCAGCCAGAACCCCGGGCACAGGGGCCAGCACAGGGGCCAGGGGCTCTGGCCATCCCTGCCAGGGATGCTCTGGGTGATGAGGGGCCCTGGGTGGCCCCACAGCATCCCACAGGGGAAACTCAACTTGTTGGGGATGTGAAGGTTCCAGGAGGCAGCTCCAGATGTTTCCCACCAGCCAGGGCAGGGCTGGGGCCTCGTGTGCTCACTGCTGCAGGGAGGTGTTTCTGCACAAAGTCAGGAACCAGTGACAGAGATTGCACAAAACCCCCACTTCCCACATTTGGCATCAATTTATATTCTTTTGGAGAGCCAACTATTGCTCCTTTGAGGAAGGGACAAAAGAAATATCATTGACAAGTTTTCTAGCTTCATTATAATATTCTGTAAAACAAATGTGCCAGTGTATCAGAAAATACAGATGTTGGGGCTGTCATTCGGGATAACCTGATTATCCTTTTATTTCTAGCTTTGTTCAAAATAAATTAGCAGTGGTAGTCTGTTGAGAGAGATAATGAGGGTCAGGCTAAACCCTGGAATGTAGGAAGTGTTCTCCAGGTCAGAGTCCCACCAGGCTGCAGAGCCAGCCCTGTGCTCAAGCCTGACCACCACACTGTGCCCACCACTGTGCCCATCACACTGTGCCCACCACACTGTGCCCACCACACTGTGCCCATCACACTGTGCCCACCACACTGTGCCCACCACACTGTGCCCATCACACTGTGCCCATCACCCTGTGCCCATCACACTGCACCCATCTCCCTGTGCCCACCACACTGTGCCCACCACTGTGCCCACCACACTGTGCCCACCAGACTGTGCCCATCACTGTGCCCACCACGCTGTGCCCACCACCCTGTGCCCATCACTGTGCCCATCTCCCTGTGCCCATCACCCTGTGCCCATCACACTGCACCCATCTCCCTGTGCCCACCACACTGCACCCATCACCCTGTGCCCATCTCCCTGTGCCCATCACCCTGTGCCCATCACACTGCACCCATCTCCCTGTGCCCACCACACTGTGCCCATCACACTGTGACCAGCTCCCTGTGCCCATCATCCTGTGCTCACCACACTGCACCCACCACACTGTGCCCATCACACTGTGCCCATCTCCCTGTGCCCGTCACCCTGTGCCCATCACACTGTGCCCAGGCCTTCTGCTCCCTTCCTGGACCCCTGGGAATGCTGCTGGTGTTCCTAGAGCCCCTGGGAAGGCTGGTGGTGTCCCCATCCCCGTTATTAACTCCACTCACTTTTAACAATAAAAAGTGAAGATATTTTCTGTGCAAGTCTGATGTTATTTTGGCAGCTGTTGAACATGTCAATCTTTGCGGAAGAGAACTGTTCTGAATCAGACCATAGTCAAATCTCTTTTTTCTAACTGTAGGTATTTAAAGCCCAAATGATTAGATAATCCCGAATACAAATTAACAAAGCCTGAGAAAAAGGAAAAGGGAAAATTCCCCGTGGGGAATTGGAGGGTGGGGAGCAGCACCCCAGCACCACAGAGCAGGTGCTGAGCAATGCTGGGGCTGGACACTCCTCACCCAGCAGGGCTGGCTGCCCACACGCTCATAAATATTCTCCATGCAGGCAAGACTGGCTGGGTTTTGATGGTGGTTTTGCTAGAGAGCTTTTGCAGGGATCTTTATCATTCAGTGTCTGTGTAAAACACTTT
>JAOTBB010000721.1:16095816-16106873 GCA_025629985.1 Chamaetylas fuelleborni | reverse complement strand
CACAGGACACAGGGCTCCAGCCCTGCAGCCCCCCAGCCCCGTGCCCATCGCCTGCAGTGGGGCTCAGCAGCACTCACACCTGCAGCTGCCCTCCGTGGCGTTTGAATGACACAGCTTTTCATCTCCAGGCTGAGCAGCTACATTTTTAAATATGGAATATTAGGGGTTTATGACAAAATCAAACAACACTTGCTGGAGAATTGATTCTGCCTCGTTTCCCTCCTGGCTGCTGCCATGGTATTGCTCCTCGGCGAGCGATATATAAGCCCTGCAACAGCACAGGGCTGGTTTTCAGGACACTCTTATGGCTGGCTTTTCAGCATGAGGAATAGCAGCCCAGCTGCAGATGGAGGATAAAAAGCCCCTCTAAAATTCTTCCAGCAGATCCATACTCCATTTCTGGTGGTGCAAAAACAACTGCACAATTGATTGGCTCTTAAGCCCAAATTTGTGAGTTGCAGAAAGTTGCTGGCTCCAAAGTCACTTAAATTCCTGTCATGTCCCAGAGGGGATGTTAGTTCTCAAGTGGCTGGAATCATCGAGCTGAACCCCTGTCCTGCACCCCCAGCAGCCTGGAAATGGCCTGGCCCTCACAGAGCTCATGCAATCCAGCTAGGAATGGGTCTTGCTCCACATGTGACAGCTCCTGTGCTTCGTTATGCAGGATGAGACGAAGAATCCCAATCTTCCCCTTAGTTATTCCTTCCCTACTTTCTTCCTGATTGCTCAATACAAAAGCTTCGAGCCATCTTTAAACCAAATTGCTTCACAAATGACAAATAACAAGAAAATAGGCTTCATAACCAGGAATAATGAAAGAAATCATTCACTTTGATATCAGGAGCTGGTCGGTGCTAAAGGAGCCCTTCAGCCTGAATAGCAGAAAAGCACATTGCAATTTTCATGTACTTACTGGGATAAAACATGTGACTCCATGGATGCTGCAGCTGTCATCTCACACTGGTCTTTGCACTTTGATGCTGAATTGCACAGGTTATCTTGACACTTGCTGATAAATTTTAAATCACCTCTTTTGCTGTATGTGAGAAGGGGCAGAGAGAGCACATCTGAATACAAATGTTAATGTTTTTTAGACCTTGCCAGGGAGAGGGAATGGTGGTGGGGTTGATGCTGAGTGCTGTGCCCCCTGCTCTGGACCCTCGTGCCACAGCAGGGCTCCAGAGCACAGCTGCCACCCCAGCTCTGTCACCCCAGCCCTGCCTAGGAGGGGGCCCTGCTGCCCTTCCCACCCCCAGCTCCTCACCTACACACCACAGACCAACACAATACCCTTGGTGCAATTAAGCAAATTCCTGAGCAAAACCGACTAGTTTTCCAAAGTTTTTATCATGGCAGCTATAATCATGGCTATATGAAGATAATGGCTACAAATATGTGTGCCCACACCAACTGGCAATTAGAAAATAGTAATTTTGATTCCATCCGGGTTTTGTCCACAGAGAGCTCTGCTGGGAGTTAGATTAGCTTGATATGGCAAACTTACCATTCAAAATATGTATAAAAAGTGAGGACACCCAGAAAAACACCAGAAGCAGCCCTTGCAGAGCTACCTGCTCAGATGTGCCACAGTGGAAGGAGGCTAGTGCTGCTGCTGTCCAGGGCGGGGTTTGGGAATGTGGGGCACAGAGCTGGCACCCAGCTGCAGGGCTCACAGCATCCCTGGGAATCACCCAGCTTTCCAAAACCCCTTCCCCATCCTGATCTGACTGGAGCAGCCACAGCATCAGGACCTTCTTTCCACCTCAACAATCCCTTTGCCCCTCTCCCCTTTCTTCCCCAACAAGACAGAACACTCAGGGTTCAGAGAGGAATTTGCCCCAAGGATGTCCAAGCGTTAGGAAAATCTCCAGTGCAAACAGATTAATTAATCTAATCAGACGCATCTCTCTAGAGGAATTGGATTAGTCTTTTTGGATAAGGATTGCATTAAGCTGATAAGATAAGTAACACATGCAATGAGATGTTGATTTATTGCAAGGGGAGGATTTGAAAATTCTCATAGGTTCCCGATCTCATCCTGGGGCTCCAGGTTGCTCCTGAGCAAATAAAACAGCCACATGCCCCAAAGCTCCCTTTGACACTGAGGAAGCCACTGAGCCCTGCGTGGCCAGGGAGTGCCCTGGCACCTGCTGGCAAGCATTGGCACAGAGCCACTGGCCTGGCCACCTCCATCCCCCCATGCTGCTGGGGAACAGCCCTTTGGGATGTCCAGGCTCGGGGTGAGCAGGGGCTGGGTGAGCATTCCTGCCCTGAGGGCTTCACTGGGGTGGGGATACCCTTGGGGAGGCCAAGGGGGTGCTTGGAGGGAGCTGTGAAACATTTAACTACTCCATGACATCAAATGCTCTTTCTTCCCAGTTGCAGTCTGTTCCATGGGGGCAAGGGCTGATGCAGCAGGAGGCACAGCCAAGGTTTGATTTTTTTAAGTTTTCTGCCAGAACATGAGCATATTCAGAGGAAGATTTTATCTGAAGATAGAGAGTTCTGCTCCTCGCCTAACTCATACTTGAAGTGCCAGAACAGACTTCCCTGCTCTCATCTTGTGTGAATACAAAGCACCATCTGTTTCCTCTTGTCCCACAAGTCTTGGCATGCAAAGAGTTACCAGGTGCTGCTCTGTCTGTCTTCACTGAGACGGAAAAGTCCCCAAGACAATCAGGGCAGCACATCCTTTACAGTCTGTCCATTTAATGACTGTCCACAAGACACCAGACATCCATCCCCATTTAATCAGGTGTCAGTGGTAGTTCTACCCACATTCAGCACGTTTTAATGCACAAGTGCAGCTCTGTGCCCCAGGGATCCACTGCCATTCCAGCGGCTCCCCTCTACGCCAGCTGATGGCACCAGCACTTGCTCTGGCGGTTTGGGGATGGGTGGGAATGTTTCCAATGCTTGTTCCCCAAGCAGGGCACAGCATGGATGCACTGTGGCAGAAGGAGCTGCCTTCAGAGCGTACCTGGGGCACAGCAAGGTCCTGGCTGCTGCAGGGAGGAGCAGTGCATCCATGGAGATGCATCTGGTGACTGGTGCAGGGCAGGCACCAGGCCAGAAGGTCAGCTTGGCAAGTAGGGCATGGATTGGGCAAGAGCCCATCAGCAGGGCCAGGTGCCCGAGCCTGGTGCCAGCTTTCATTAGGTGCTCAGAAGGCTGTGCCACAGTGGCTTTGTCACAGCTGGTTCGCCCGCCCCCGGATTTCCCTACAAAGCTGTTGTTTTCCTTGCTGCAGTTTCCTCAGCATCACCTCAGGAACCTGAGTGTCTCTGCGCAGCCACACTCGTCCTTTGCTCGGCTCAGCGCTGCCAGCACAGCACAAATACAGGGGAGCTGCAGAGCAGCACTGCCTGGGGCCGTGCTGTCGGTCACGGTTACACCTGCTTAACAGAGTGGAAGGGAGTGGCAGGGCTCCCTTGGAGTCCCATCCACAGCGAGGTGGATGCTGATCCTCCTGCTTTGGGGTCCCATCCACAGCAAGGTGAATGCTGATCCTCTTGCCTTGGAGTCCCATCCACAGCAAGGTGAATGCTGATCCTCCCGCTTTGGGGTCCCATCCACAGCGAGGTGGATGCTGATCCTCCTGCTTTGGGGTCCCATCCACAGCGAGGTGGATGCTGATCCTCCTGCTTTGGGGTCCCATCCACAGCAAGGTGAATGCTGATCCTCCTGCCCTTCTCCCTGCCATGCTGTGGGCTGCAGCTCTCGGAGTCAGTGCACAGACGGCTCCCCACGGCCCCACTGCCCTCCTGTCTGCAGCTGCTCCAGCCACCTGAGCAAAGCCAGGCACTAGGAGGGCTGGCTGGACACATCTCCTCCTCCTGATCCTGGTCTGGTCCTGTTTGTGCCCACACGAGGGTCAGCCTGGCTATCCAACAGGGAATGCAGCAAATCCTCCTCTTCCAAGCCCCCAAGCTCCCTCTGCTGCCACTCCCAGGGTGACTGTGCAGCCTGACACAGGTCTGAGGAGCATCCATCAGCTCATCCATCATCCAGCCCCATCAAGAGCAGAGTGGACCCCCGAAATCACTGCACTGCCAACCTGAGTGCGACAGATGTGGGCTGCCTGCACACTGCTGGAGTTTGCAGGGTATTTCAGCTGGGAAAGCTCTTCATGAGCAGGCAGCAAGCACAGTTGCTCACCACCGCCCACCTCACCCACAGTGGCCTCTCCTGCTCCAGGAAAACAGGATAAAAAGTTCACAGAGTGCGTTTCTCAGCTGGAAGAAATGCAGAAACAAACACAACTCACCTGAACTCTCACAGCAGGTGCACTGCTGCCTGCTGCTCGGGAATCAAGTGCTGATACCAAACACAGGCAGCTGCTCCCTGGCAGCCAGCTGGGGCATCCAGGAGAGGGGGAGCTGCCTCTGGCCAGGACCAGCCTTTGCTTCTCCCCCTCGGGCACCAGACAGGACAGGAGCCTCCCACAGCCCCAGCAGACCCTGGAGATAGTCGGGCCCTTGGACAGAAACATTGCCCAGGCAAAGCCTGTCCTGAGCAAGCAGATCCACTGCAGTGCTCCTGCTGCTGCTCAGAACAGCCATGGTGGGAGCTGGAGCAGCTGGGCTGGGGTGTTCAGCTGTTTGACATCGCAGCCACCCTGCCTGGGGCTTCTGCAGCACCTTCCCTTGGCAGTGAAGTGCCACCCAAGATTAAAGAGCCCCGAACAGAGAGGTTTGCAGAGGAGGCAGGAGGAGTGGTGAGCTGCGCTCCATGGGGGCACGACCAGCCCCTGCTCACACCCGGCCCCAGCCGGTGCCAGCGGGTGTTGGCCCGTTCAGGGCACTCAGCCTCCTCCCACAGGTGACAAGCAACAGGACAACAAGCAACAGCGGAGATAGCGAGGGGATGGGGGGATCAGATGGAAAATTTGAGAAAATTCGGGGAAATCCCTTCCCGGCGGGTCAGGCCCGCTCCCGCCTGAGGGACAGAGCCGGGGCGACAGCGCCCCCTGCCGGGCCAGCGCGGGAACGCACCGGGCGAGCGGCGCCGGCCCGTGACCGCTGCAACCCGGTCTGTGACCACCGCGACCCGGTCTGTGACCACCGGAACCCGGCCCGTGACCACCGCGACCCGGTCTGTGACCGCTGCAACCCGGTCTGTGACCACTGCAACCCGGTCTGTGACCGCCGCGACCCGGCCCCTGACCACCGGAACCCGGCCCGTGACCACCGGAACCCGGCCCGTGACCACCGCAACCCCCGGGGCGTCCCCGCTTTTTCATCCTCGCTATCCCCGTTGTTGTCCCCGTCGCTATTCCTGTTACTATCCCTGTTGTTATTGCCGTTATCCCCGTTCCTGTCCCGTCGCTGTCCCCGTTATTATCCCCTCGTTATCCCGTTGTTATCCCCGTTCCTGTCCCCTCGTTATCCCGTTGTTACCCCGTCCCTGTCCCCTCGTTATCCCGTTATTATCCCCTCGCTGTCCCCTCGTTATCCCCGTTATCCCCTCGCTGTCCCCTCGCTGTCCCCTCGTTATCCCGTTATTATCCCCTCGCTGTCCCCTCGTTATCCCGTTATTATCCCCTCGCTGTCCCCTCGCTGTCCCCGTCCCTGTCCCCCCGTTATCCCGTCCCCGTCCCCCCGCCGCCCCGCTCTCCGCCAGGGGTCGCTGCCGCCCGCGCAGCCTGAGGCGGCGCCGCCCCCGCTGACAAAATGGCGGCGGCCGGGCCGGGCCGGGCCGAGGGGCGGGAAGGCCGCGGGCTGTTCCTACAGCGCTCTGCTGTTTTCTGTGTGATAAACAAGATAAACAAGCGTGGGAGCAGAGGCTGGAGCTGCGGGATGGGCTTGTCCCGCTGTGTAATGGAGAAGCGGGATGGTCGGACACATCCCCAAGCAGGATCCCGAGGAGCGGTGGCAGTGACTGCCCGGCCGCGGCTGAGTCTGGCTTCGCTTCCCAGAGCTGCTGCACACTGAGGCGATTCCAAAGCACATCCTTAGGCACAGACACAGACTCCCCAGTGCCAGCCGAGTCCCAGAATCCCACAATCATTTAGTTTGGAAAAGAGCTCCAAGGCTGTTGAGTGCAGCCTTTGGCTGATAATCGTTTCACCAGCCAGCCCAGAGCAGCGAGTTCAGCTCCAGTCGTTCCTTGGGTGGAAACTCCATCCCCTGTTCCCTGGGCAGCCCCTCCGTGCCCAGCCACTGTGATAATTGATAAAAGATTCGTGTTCATCATAAAAGTATTGGGGTTTGTATAAACCAGAATACTTAGGTCTGAAATGAAGCACGACACTAGAGAAAGAAAAAATATATGATTAAATCATTCTGTTTTAAATCCCCCTGTTATGAATATTTTGTTTTCTAAATAAGTTGCGTCTACTACCAGTTTGCAAAACAAGGTTTTCCCACGGCCTGAAAGATTTTGCCAGATCAGATTTCCTTCCTTTGTGTAATCAATTGCAGCCTATCTACTGAGATACTGAGACTTCCCAACTTCTGCCATCCCTTATCTACCACGACCAGATGGTTATTTATGAGACTTGACAAATCACCCACAGATTTCACGCCCAGAGGTCCCACGGATGTTTTTTTGACCACCACTGCTTACCTGGCAAAATTATGACAACAAAAAAATAACAATTATTGATTACTACGAGAAAACCAGACTATAAAAGAAGCTGCAAAACCAAAGTTCAGTGGAGCATGGAGTGGGCTGTGACCCCCCCCATGTATCCCCAGTGCTGTGTTGCTCTGTCTATATAAAATAAAGCAATCGAAATTTTGCTGAATATCGAGACTTTTGTTTCTCATTATAACAACACCCAGTAGAGAAAAACTTGCGTTTGGGAATTTATTCCCCACAACCTTCAAGCAGGGAGCTGCAGAAGGCTCTCCCCTCCCTGTGCCCTTGCCTTGAGCATTCCAGCCTCTGCTGATTGCATTAATTCCCTTTGGAAATGCAGTAATGGCACCTGACGTCTCCCGGGGCTCACTTGGGGAAGGAATTTGCAGTTTCAGCCAAGGAGGAGCGAATTGCTGTCCCCAGCCGGGCTCTGGCCTGGTGGTGCCATCGCAGCAGGCACCGTTTGTGACTGGGGAGGGCAGGGCAGTCACTGAGGGCTCCGTGGTGGTGGCAGTGGAGCTGGAGAGAGCACACCTCAGTGCCAGCCTTCCCTGAGGGATGGCAGCAGGATCAGCCCTGCACAAACCCCTGCAGTTTATTCACTCTGGGCTCCTCTCCCTCTTCTCAATTTACAGCCACTTTGGCTGGATGGATTTGGTTCCAGGCACAGGGGTTGTGGCAGAGTTGTGGAGAAGAGGCTGCTCCAGGTGAATTCCTGCTGCCATGAATTTGGATCTCACAATGCCAGGCCCCTGCACTGCTCCAAGGACCTGCAGTGCTGGCCAGACATCCTAAATCTCACAATCCCTGACTAATGAGCACCAAGCCTCACCAAGCCTCAGTCCTGATGCCGCTTTCAAGACAAGTTCCTCTGCCTCCTGTCCTAAGAGGGAGAAATCAGCAACGCAGAAGGAAAAAGGGCTGCCTGTGGCCAGACAGGATCAGTCCTGGCCCAGCATCTGAATCCAAGTGTCCTGAATTTCATGATCAGGAATAGCTCCTGGTTCCTAATGGTTTTACTAATGGTGTTCCAACACGTGCATGGCAGAGCCTCAGAGGGAGAGGCCCATTCCAGCTGCCTGCAGCAGCTCTTGCATCGGAGCATGAGATTTGATTGTCTTTAGCTCACTCCCAACTCTGATAATGAGAAAAACCAGGGGCTATATTTAACTGCTGCTTCTGGGGAGCCTTGTCACTGCTCCTTCCTTTGTTCTCCCTTCTCGTGTTCAGCAGTGCTCAAACAAAATATTCCCTGAGTTGGGGTTCTGCTTTCCACAGAGCCTCTGTTCTCGTGCTCAGCACTGCTCAAACACAGCTCTCCATGGATGAGGGGCTCTCCACTCCCACAGAGCCTCCTTTCTCTGCCTGCCTTGCCCTGGCTGAAGCCAGGTGTGCCTTTATGTGGAGGGCTCACCTGGATCCTTGCCTGGCCCCACAGGTGAGCAGCAGCCAGAGCTGCTCAGTGTCCCCTCAGCTGCAGCACCTGGGGTCACATCCAGCTGAATTCCAGCAGCACTCTGGAGCAGAGGCACCCTGTGGGAATGCTGCCCTTGGGGTGAGGGGGTGTCTGGCTAATAATAAAGAACCCTGTCTGCTTCAGGCATTGTGAGGAAAGTTCAGAATCAACCTGAACTTAGGTTCAAGCAAACATTTCATGAGAAATTTTGTATGTTGGGGTGTTTGAGGGAGTGAAAACTGATCTCTGTGAGGCTGCTGAGATCACCCTGGTTTTACATCCTGCTTTTGTTGGGATCACCCTGGTTTTGCACAACTGTCTCCCCACAGAGCTGCACCCTTGGACTGTGAGGCCTCAGGACATCCTGAGCCCATCTGGTCCCTTTTTATGAACACAATTATTTTATGTTAATTCCAGATGTTTCCTGCTGCCTCACCTCTGTCAGAAATGAAGGTTTGGGCAGACCCTGTGGGAGAAGATCCCATCCTTCTGGTGCCACCCAATTGTCAGAGGTGCAGCTGAAGTGACCCTCAGCCCCATGTCCCTGGGAGGGCTCCCTGGCAGCAGCTGTGGCTGCTGGTGGCACAGTGAGCAATAGGCCAATAGTGCCATTTTTAAATCATTTGTTCTGTTCAGCTGAGTCAGAGCCAAGGGTTTATGAACCAGAGTTGGTAGGGAAGGGGGAGCTCTTGGAGCAAAGATTCCAGCAGAGCCCTGTGACACTTCCTATGCCACAAACCTGCATTTTTTTATTGTCTTTTTTTAACTTTTGAGACGGTGTGTGTGTGTGTTCAAATCAAAAGTTTAAGCTGATGCTGCCTGAAGGGATTGGAGGCCCAGGGATTTCAGCTGTATCTCATAATATATCAAGATTCTTCTCCTTTGGAGCAGTAACAAGGTAATGACTGCCAGGGCCTTTGGCAGGACTGTCCAGCTCAGCTCTTAGCAGCTGCTGGGATTCCATCAGTGCCTTTATTTTATGGGACATGAACTCATTTGGAACAGAGCACAAGGAAGAAGGAAAGAAGCAGCAGCATAATTTCAACTTCTGCATCCTAAGGGAATTTGAGCATTATTTCTTCTTAAAGGGCTGGCCCCAGCACTTTGGGAATTGCTGATGGAGCCCCATTTCCCACTTCCATTTGAAGTTTCTCTGCTGGTGTGACCCCATTGTCTTCAGAGCATTCCACACTCACAGGAAACTGGGCCATCAGTGAATGGAGGAAAACTCCCCAACCGAAGAAAAATGATGACATTTTTCTCTGTTATTTGACCCTGGGATCATGTCCCTCATGGACAACACAGCTTTGCTCTCCAGACCCCTGGATGAGAACGTTTCCCAGAACCAATTCCTGCAATGCTTTCCTGGATGGCACAAGGCAGCTCTGGAAGATGGTGTGGAGAAAATTAAGGCAGGGCCTGGACAAGAGAAGCTTTGTGACTTAATTGTGGCATGGAGAGGGACTTGGGACAAGGGATGGAGTGACAGGACCCAGGGAAAGGCTTCCCACTGCCAGAGAGTGGGTTTGGAATACTGGGGAGAGTAGGACAGAGAGAACAATCTGCAAATACCCAGGGAGCTGCTGCAGAGGGACAGAGCATGCTCCATGACCAGGACAAGGACTCACATCTGGCAAGAACTGGAGAAATGTTAAAAACCCGAAATGAGATCCCCAGGGAGCTCTGGAGGGTCCAGGGCGGTGCTGAGGCTCCATCAGAGCCATAAACGGAGTCTGGGCAAATGCACAGTGATTGAGCCAGGCAGGAAAGCCTGGAAAGGAACTCCAGAACCTCTCTGGGTTCCCTGCAAACCCCTGAACATTCCCAGTTTCCCAAACCCTGTGCTGTCCCTCTCTGAATGCTCTCCCTCCACCCCAATCCCCCACGCCCATGGTCCCTACAGGGTGTCCCTTCCCTGGGCAGGGATTTTCTAACCTGCCAGGCCCAGGGTGGCATCTCTGCATTAAAACCTGACACAGCCAGTGCCCAAATTAGTCCTGCTAATGAGCTGGTGGCTTTAAACACCCCAGGCAAAATGCAAAACGTATGCAAATGAGGGTGCAGCAACAGATTGAGCCCATGAACCTTCTGGAAAACTTCTGAGACTGGAGCAGGGCATGTGGGAAGAGCTTTAGAACGGGAGTGGAGTGAATTAAATGTGCTCTGAAGGGAAACTGTGGACAAGGGAGCTGGGAAAAGGCACAAAGGAACCACCAGGTGGATGCTGCAGCTGAGGATGAGGGGGATTTTGATCTCAGTGCATCCTGCAGAGCTCCAGACCCTTAACTGGAGTGTTTAATTAGGGGCCCTGTTTAGATTCCATCCAGAGGCAGCAGGGAGGGAGGTGCTTCCAGCCTGTACACAGGGAGCCCCCTCTGTCCTTGGGTGCCCCAGGGATTTATTGCTTCTGGCTTTTCCCAGGCTTTTCCCTCGGGAATTGGAACTGAAGGAGCCTTAAGTTGGGTGGGAGGTGCCCAGCCCTGTGTGACTCCTCCTTGGCTCAGAGCCTGGACTCCTCCAGACTCTGCCATAATTCCAGTACAATGAAAGATCATAACTAAAGCACCTGTTCCATTAACACCATCTTATGAATCTGAAATTCATTTTAAAATTAGAGATATTCCTTAATCTCTGCTGCTGTGGCTGGGTCACTGTTCCACAGCCTCGTTTTCCAGGCTATTGGGTTTTTTTGAGCAAGCCTGGCCTGTAAGGAGAGGATTTTTCTGCACCCCTGGGGGCTGCCCACAGATGTATTTATGGAGTCAATCTTCTCACCCAGCTGGAAACTGCTGGAGTCACTCTGGAGAGGTTTAAGAGAAAAGGCAGATGTGGAAGGGCTGTGGCTCTTTAGGTCTGAATTCATAAAGTCATGGAATATCCTGAACTGGGAGGGATCCACCAGGATCATCCAGCCCCACCCTGTTCCTGCACAGACACCCCAACAATCCCACCCTGGGCATCCCTGGCAGCGCTGTCCAAACTCTCCTGGAGCTCTGGCAGCCTCGGGGCTGGGACCATT
>JAOTBB010000721.1:16032380-16050704 GCA_025629985.1 Chamaetylas fuelleborni | reverse complement strand
ACAGCCCCGAACCCGCCGGGCGGCAGCGCCCCGGGCCCGGCCCGCCCGGGCACCAAGCGCCTGCCCGGGGCCATCGTGGTAGGCGTCAAGAAGGGCGGGACCCGCGCCGTGCTGGAGTTCATCCGGGTGCACCCCGAGGTGCGCGCCCTGGGCACCGAGCCCCACTTCTTCGACAGGAACTACCACCGCGGGCTGGAGTGGTACAGGTGAGGGCGGGGGGCTGCGGGACCGGCCCCCGCCCGACCTCTTGGGCACCCCTTGTCCCCGATCCCCCGGCCCGGAGCATCCCTGTACCGGTACATCCCCCGGCCCGGAGCATCCTCCCTTCCGGAGCATCCCTGTCCCGGAGCATCCCCGGGCCCGGCGCAACCCCCGGCCCGGCGCATCCCCGGTCCCGGAGCATCCCCCGACCCGGCGCATCTCCCGGTCCCGGAGCATCCCCCGACCCGGCGCATCCCCCGGTCCCGGCGCATCCCCCGACCCGGCGCATCCCCCGGTCCCGGCGCATCCCCCGGTCCCGGCGCATCCCCCGGTCCCGGAGCATCCCCCGACCCGGCGCATCCCCGGTCCCGGAGCATCCCCCGGTCCCGGAGCATCCCCCCGGCCCGGAGCATCCCCCGGTCCCTGCCCTCGCCGCCCCGGAGCATCCCCGTCCCTGCCCTCGCCGCCCCGCTGCCCGCCCGTCCCCGCTGCTCTCCCGGCGCTCTCGCTCTCGGTGCGGGCTCGGCTCCGCGTTCCTCGGGCAGTCCGTGGAGCCGGCGGGGCGCTCCCGGCCGGAGCGGTCCCGGCGGGCGGTGGACACTGTCGCCCGGCCACACTCAGGGAGTTTTTCTTTGATCTCCTCCCGCTGTAGCCGGGCGGGTCGCAGCTCGGTCCTGCCCGTTCGCGGGGCTCTCGGCTGTAGCCCCCCGAGCCCCGGCCCTGCCGGTGGCACCCGGGAGCCAGGACGGTGCCGGGGCATCCACTCCATCCCGTCTGAGGAAACATTTCCTGGGTGGACGGTTCTGCAGGAGGCGAGTGCCTGTGCCCAGGAAGCACGGCTGTCCTCCCGACCCTGCTCGGTGTGCGCCGGCAGCTTCTGCTGCCCGCTTTGATCGCTGGCTCCTGAGAGGAACAGCCCCTGTCCTCTGCCATCCCATCTCCCTGAACTCGAGTAACTGTGGATCTGTGTGGAATCTCTAATAATTTGCAGAGGTCAGAGAGTGTGTCTCCAGCAGGAGATGGGATTTTGATTTTGTGAGTGTGTTTGTGAGGTGCTGTGGGTGCTCTGGGAGAGGCAGAAGTGCTGCTGTAAGCAGGTCACAGCGCCCATGGGCACAGGGCTGCTGCCAGCAGCTCACCCCTGCTCCCTGTGGTTCCCCCCCAGTGCACCAGTGAGTGTTTGCTGGGCTGCTGTGGAGTGCTGGGTGTGTTTGGGCAGGTCCTGGGGCTTCTGCTGGGCATCAGCCTCGGGAAGCAGAGGGGCACTGGCCTGGCCCTGGTGCTGGTAGCTGAGAGCAGGGGAAAGGACTCTGGCACTGCCCTGTGTCACAGCAGAGGAAAGGACTCTGGCACTGCCCTGTGCCAGAGCAGGGGAAGGGACTCTGGCATTGCCATGTGCCAGAGAAGGGGAAGGGACTCTGGCATTGCCATGTGCCAGAGCAGGGGAAGGGACTCTGGCACTGCCCTGTGCCAGAGCAGGGGAAGGGACTCTGGCACTGCCCTGTGTCACAGCAGGGGAAGGGACTCTGGCACTGCCCTGTGCCAGAGCAGGGGAAGGGACTCTGGCATTGCCCTGTGTCACAGCAGGGGAAGGGACTCTGGCACTGCCCTGTGTCACAGCAGGGGAAGGGTCTCTGGCACTGCCCTGTGTCAGAGCAGGGGAAGGGACTCTGGCACTGCCCTGGGTCAGAGCAGGGGAAGGGTCTCTGGCACTGCCCTGGGTCACAGCACCGTGCTGGGTGCAGGAGGCACCGTGGGGCCACCCCACGCTCATTCCCTCCATCCCAACAGCCGTTTCCTGGCAGGTCAGTGCTCAGTGTGGAGTCAGTGTGACACAGTGCTCAGTCCCAGCTCTGCTGGGGTCCTGGCAGCTGGGATGGAGCCTTGAGAGGCACTCAGGCACTTCATGGAGAGAACAGTCTGCTCCCTGCTCCTCGTGTCTGTGACTGATCTGAGCTGTTTGCTTCCCCTGTGTGCTGTCAGTGTGGGCAGAGTGGGGCTGGGAGCCTCATGGGCAGTGCAGGACTGAGCCTGTGGCACTGCTCCCTTCGGAGCTTTGGGACACAGAGCCTGCCCTGGATGAAGGGACAGACCTGGGGCATGCAGGAGCACCTGTGCACACTTGGGACACAGAGCCTGCCCTGGATGGAGGGACAGACCTGCCTGGGGCATGCAGGAGCACCTGTGCACACCAGGAGTGGTGCTGATGCTGCCACAGGCAGGGGCTGGGTCCTGTCCCCTCACCTGGGGCACTGAGGGGCTGCACAGTGTGCAGCTGAGCAGACAACCTCCCACCCTGATTCTCCATGTGAAGGGGCCTGTCTGTGACCAGGAGGGATGCAGCCTCTGGCAGGGTGGCTGTGGACGGGTGGGAGCGTGGCCAGGTGAACAGTGCCCTGCCCTGGCTCTGTCTGGATTGATGGAGAAATCACACTGGAGCAGCAGAGCCTCCAGATTAGTTCAGCTAAAACAATTAAATGACACTTCCTTGGTTTTATTACCCTTTTATTTTTAAACTGACAAATGTGCCAAAACTTAAGCACAGAGGCTGCTAAAGTATAAAACGTGGAATTGATTTTCCTGCTTGCAACTGGAGCAATTAACTGTGGAGCAGGTCTAACCCCCAGGGATCACCTCCTGTCGCTCTGCCAAGAGCCTGGAGCAGGAGAACAGGGTCCTGCCCTGGCCATGGCCAGGAGGAGCAGAGCAGAGGCTGGGGCAGCAGATGTGGGGCTGTCAGGGATTGCTGCCAGCCAGGAGCCAGAGCAGGGGCTGTGCCTGGCCTGGCTGGGGCTGCCGGAGCTCCTGGCTGGGCACAGCTGCTGTGCCTGTGGAGGGTGGTGGCTGCAGGCTGCTCACAGCGCAGACCCCTTGGAAAGACAAAGGGGAAGCATTCCCTGATGTGTGAGTAGAGGCTCTGCCTGCAGCAGCCCCTGGCTGCCTGTCAGAGGTGTCTGTCCCAAGTGGACAGACCAAGCTGGTCCTTGGTGCAGTCACAAGCATCGTGAGAGCAGAACCCTTTGATGCTCCAGGAATGCTGGGAGCTCACATTTCCCCTTTGCTCACATTTCCCCTGCCCTGGCATTTCTCTGAGGCAGAGGTGGCAGAGCTGGCAGAGCTGGCAGGCGGGGACACCTGCTGATCTGCCTGTCCTTGCCTCTCCAAATGTCACACTTGTTCCCAGCTGCTCTCAGGGTGCCTCCTGCTGCTGCCATGGCCCCGAGCAGCCCCAGCCCTGAGCAGGGCAGAGCCAGGGGAGCCCCTGGGCTCCCCAGTGTGGGACCTGGGAGCTGCCCACCCACTGCTCTGGACCCACAGCCCTGTGCTGCTCCCAGCTCCCATCATCTCTGATCCACATCATTAGCTACACATACACTACAGGAAAGATATTTTTAGCAAGGTCTGTTTTAAGACAACTGAAACCAAACAGCAGCTACTGGGGAATATCGATTCATTACCAATCCTGCACTAAATGTTCAATATTGAGCTTTTTCCTGCTGCAAGCAGTGTGGGCCAATAACCTTCAATATTTTCCAGAACACAGGGAAGACACTGTGATTTAAATTGCCGTTAATTTTGAGTACTGGCTCTAATTGCAGCATCTCAGGGTGCAGTTTTCCTCCTCAGGGTTCCTGTGAGATGCTCCAGAGAGGGGCTTTTCCTTGTGGCTGCAGCAGCAGGCTGAGCCTGGCTCCCACCCCTCCCACCCAGCTGAGCCCGGGGTGATGCTGGCACAGGGCAGAGCCCTGGTTCTGCACAGACCCTGCCTGCACCCCCTGATCCCAGGGATGGCACCCCAGTGCTTGGCTCCCCCAGCACAGGGCAGGGAGTTCGGGCACTGCTGGAGCTCTGCCCCTGGGTTTGGGTGCTCCAGGTGCTGCAGCAGCACAAGGAAGGCTGGGGCAGCTGCTGCCCCGGGTAGGAGCCCAGGCAGTGTGGCTGTGTCCCCCTGTGTCCCCCCTGTGCCCCCCGGCCTGTGAGCCGCTCCCTGCAGCCGCTAATTGACGCTAATTGCTCCCGGCTAATGGCCGGGCTGGCTCACACAAATGGGAGCCCATTAGGCTTTGCCCGGCACATGTTTGTGGGCTTTACTGACAGCGGTGGGTAAAGGTAATTAGTGAGAAGAGAGAGGAAGGCAGCAGCTTCGAGGATGCTTTGAAATTTCCTTGAGTTCAGAGAGTGCCCGGGCTCTGGGGAATGGGCGTGGAGCCCCTGGCAGAGCCTGGTGCATGGTCAGTGCCCAGGGAGAGCAGCGTGCCTGGGCAGTGCCATGCCTGTGCTGCCTGGGGATGGCAGTGCTGCTGTCCTGACAGTGCTGCTGTCCTGACAGTCCTGCTGTCCTGCCCCAGCATGGGCCAGTGCTGCCAGAGCCTCACTGGGGCCAGGGACAGCAGTGCTGCTGTCCTGACAGTCCTGCTGTCCTGCCCCAGCATGGCCACTGCTGCCAGAGCCCCACTGGGGCCCCTGGGTGACAGGGAGCCTCCAGGAGCCATTCCTGCCATTCCTTGCTTGTGCTGTTCCTCTGCCTCTTGCACTCACCTGGCACAGGGAGGTCACCAAGTGGCCAGTGTGGCTCTGGCACAAGCCACTGACATGGAAATTGCAGCAGCAGGGCACATGCAGTGGTGTTACAAATGAGAACTCAGGTTTGAAGTTTCACCTGTGGAAGGAGCTGCCTTGGCACTGGGGAAGGGGGAGCTGCAGCCTGTGCCCTGAGCAGAGAGCAGCGCCCAGCAGGGCTGAGAGCTGGGCTCTGTGCAGGGATCCTCATCCCCTGCTCCCTCCCAGCCCCCAGTCACACAGAGGTGTGTGTGAGTGAAGGGCAATGGCAGCCTGCCCTTTGGAAAGGAAACTCTTGACTTAAAGGACACTGCAAATCTCTGGAGCATTTAAATGATTAAAAATGAATCAGCAACAAAGTTAATTACTGTGTTAGCTCTGCTTTTATGCATGGAAATGTCCCTCATTAGCTGTCTGCAAGCACCGGTGTAAATTCTTTGAACATAAACATTTATTAAAGGGAGCTGCTCCATCATTAAATCCTGGCTGCTGTGCTGTGGGGTGGTGGCCGTGGTGCTGTCCCTGCAGCCTGGGGGTGCAGCCAGCCTGTCCTGGGCGTGGCTGTGCCCCCTCTGGGCAGCTGCTGCCAGCCCAGTGCCAGTCAGGGGCTGCAGAGCTGCTGGGCATCCCCCTGGCCCCTCAGCCCCTGGCAGTGCTGGGCAGGGCATGGCCCCTGTGCTATCTCTGAGCCAGAGCTTTTTATTGTCCTCACATTTAACCACATTTAACCAGTTCTGTTTAAACTTCCTGAAGTTACCAGAAGCAGCTTTGCTGGAGCTTTCATCCACCACTGCCACTCTGCTGAGCAGGGGTGCCAGGCTAGGGCTGGTGGTGCTGCCAGCTGTGTGTGCAGCTGTGGCACAGCAGGCAGGGCATGGCACAGCATGGCACAGCTGGGAGAGGGGAGCACAGAGCCCCCAGCACAGGAGCTGCACCGGGGATTTTTCCAAACCCAGCAGTTTGTTTTTGTGCTGCTGAGCAGGTGGAGCCCAGGCTGGCACACAGCAACCTCAGCAGGCAGGGACTGGCCCAGGGCCGGGGTGGCACTCTGGTGGGCACTGCCCTCCCCAGTTTAGCTGCAATATCTCAGTTGTTTGCTGAGGTTTGTTCAGTTCCTCCCTGGGAGAGCGTTTCATGCGTGTTCAACATCAAAGCAGGGCAGCAGGGAGGGAGCACATGTTTCTTTAATGTGGGAGTGTTGTAGGGGCTGCAGGGTGCCCAAAGGCAGATTATAACAAAATTAATAATTCAGGGCTCAGAAAGGTGCTGGGGAGGAGTTAACCCCTTCAGGGCCAGCGCTGCCTTCGTGCTGCCGCAGCCAGGTCAGGCTCTGTGTTGGTGCTGCCCAGCAGCTCTGGGGGGCTGGTTTGGGGGGGCTGTGCTGCCTCTGGGGACCCCAGGGCATGACTGGGCACAGCAGGGCACAGCAGCTCCCCTGGGCTGTGCCCACGTGTGTCCCCAACATGGGCAAACACAGCCTCTGGATCGGGGCTGGAGGGAGTGCTCATGCCCACATCAAATGGCACTAAAGGGCTTTGAGAACTGGGCAGCTCTAGTGAGAGTAATCTCTAATTCAGGAGGAATTAATGCTGTCCCTGCAGCCAGAGCAATGTGCTGTGCCCCAGCCATCCTCCTCCCTGTGTCACTCAGACATCACTGTCCCCGTGCTGGCACCAGCTGGCTCAGCACATGCCAGGAGCCAAGGGCAGCTGGGGACACCAGAGGGGCCACAGGACGTGTCCATGGGGCCACAGGACAGCTCCTGGCTGAGCCCTGGCCAGCAGCTGTGGCACTGTGGGCCAGCACCAGGAACCTTCACAGCTACACCTGCCAGCCTGGGCCTTAAAGCTGTGTGACATGCTATTTGTATGCAAATAACCCTGCGAATGCAGAAGTCCAAAAATATTATTTGAAAGTCTGGTGTAATTAAGTTTGCCATGCATTTCCCTGCTCCTGCAGCCCTGGGGATCCTGCTGTTAGCGGGAAAATGAATGCCTGGATGACATCTCTTCCCCTTGCATGGCTCCACTGGTGATTTATTTATCTGCCCGTGCTGTGTTTTGTTGTCTCAGCAGTCTCTGTTGCTCAAGAGCAGCAAACACTGGGAGTCCATTTAAAAAAAAACAACTCTTGTCTCATTTCAGTAATTTACTATGCAGAGGTTTTGTGTTTTTCATAATGAATTAGAACCTGTAATTTTGTATTTTGAATGCATGGACCTAATAACTCACATAATGAAAGTCTAACAGGCTTGAGGATGAGCCATTAATGAAACAGCAGTTTTATGATTCTCCACTATATATTGTAGTAGTGAATCACTTACAGAGCTGTCCTGAGCTGATTTATGATGAAACTTGTTTGTGATGTGGAGATAGAGCCACGTGCCTGCACTGAATTAGCACTTGCTGCTGGTCATTAACCAGTGGGGATGGTGATTGGGATTTATGGGGTTTGAAGCAGAGCACTGGGAAAGGCCAATTAAGAGCTCAGGTACCTCAGTGAACCAGCCCTGCTAATTCATGCTGACTAGTGAGTTTGTTTTCTCTCAAACTGGGAAGCTGGAGGAGAGTGTGTGGGATGGTGCCCTTGGCAAGTGCCAGCAGTGGTGGCACCGTGTCCTGCATCGTCCCTCTCTGTCCTCTTGTCACAGAGGGTGTCCTGCCTGCAGCTGGGTCTGCTCCCACTCAGATCTCTCCTCAGCCCAGTGCTGTGGCCATGGACTGTGTTTTAGGGGTGCTGGAGGTGCCAGGTCCTGGGCACTGCATTGGAACCCCTCGTGCTGTGGTGCCAGCGTGGCCCTGGCAGCTGTGCCAGGCTTGGTGCACGGATAACTCAGAGCCTTGTGCTCTCCTGTGGGGTGGGGCAG
Organism: Chamaetylas fuelleborni; assembly: GCA_025629985.1. Lineage (NCBI taxonomy): Eukaryota > Metazoa > Chordata > Aves > Passeriformes > Muscicapidae > Chamaetylas > Chamaetylas fuelleborni. The sequence goes on along the minus strand of JAOTBB010000721.1, from coordinate 16,043,077 downwards.
ACAGGGATGGGGTCAGGAGTGTCTGCAGACAGGGATGGGGTCAGACAGGGATGGGGTCAGGAGTGTCTGCAGACAGGGATGAGGTCAGACAGGGATGGGGTCAGGAGTGTCTGCAGACAGGGATGGGGTCAGGGATGGCTGCAGACAGGGATGTTGTGTTTGCTCTCCCTGGCTGCTGCTGCCCTGGAAGTCGCTGGGGCACTCAGGGCTCCAGGGCAGGGGCAGTGACTGCAGTACCAGCGCCAGGTCCCTGGGCAGGGATAAGCACCACTGCAGGTCCAGTGCCTGGAGCTGTGCTGTGGGGGCTCACAGGGAGCTAAATTCGGGCTGTGCCTGCTCACAGCACAGCAGCTGCTGGTGCCACAGGGCACTGCTAAGGTGTGGATGCAGCAGAAGGGTGCTGGCCTCATCCTGGCTGCCAGAACCCCCTGCCCACCCCAGCCAGGCATTCCCTGCCTGCTCCCTGCCTGCTCCGGCCAGGGCACCTCCAGTGACATGAATCTGACTGCAGTGGATTTGATAGTTTACTCTAGTAATACAAGATCAATTTATAAATCTTTCCATCCCATTAGTTTTTATTTGATTTGGATGTTCAGATGTCAAAGCAAATGATTTAATTAGTGCTAAGCTGTGCTGCAGGATGCTGCATTTCCCCCAGTCCGGTGCTCCTTGCCTGGCCTGCAGCCCAGCTGCAATGCCACAAACAGATGGGTTTGTGGAGCCCATTTGGAGCTCCTGGGCCTGCTCAGGGTCTGGTGGGGTGAGTGATGCCCTGGTGGGCACGAGCCCACATCCCTGGGCAGCTCCCACCAGCAGAGTGGCACAGCCCCTGGGGCCTGTCCGTTGCTCCCCAGGGCTCCTCTATTGGAATGTGCAGAATCAACACAAACTTGCACCTGAAAACCTGTACAGTGCTGTAGGATGGATATGATCACATGTGCTGAACCACTCTGCTACACCCCATTCGGCTTAGTGAGTTTGGGGAAGGATTGTTTGCTTCACTCTGGGTGGTGCACAAGAGGAACAAAATTCTTAGGAGGTTCAATAAACTTTTACTTGCTGGTGCTGGTGTGGCACAGGCAGCACATTCCTGCATCCTGGCACTGGACACACACACATCCTGTGTGGGGGCTGCCAGTGCCCCCATCCTCTGCCCAGGCTGTGCCCTGTGACTGGCACCCATGGCCAGTGCTGCTGTTGGGGTGCGTGCCTGCTCTGTCCCAGGGAGGGGCATGTCACCAGCTGCTGGTGCCTGTCCCAGCCCCTCCCTCACGTCCCCTGTGCTTGCAGGAGCCTGATGCCCCGCACGCTGGACAGCCAGATCACGGTGGAGAAGACCCCCAGCTACTTTGTCACCAAGGAGGCGCCGCGGCGCATCTTCAACATGTCCCGGGACACCAAGCTGATCGTGGTGGTGCGGGACCCGGTCACCAGGGCCATCTCTGACTACACCCAGACCCTCTCCAAAAAGCCAGACATCCCCACCTTCGAGGGGCTGAGCTTCCGCAACCGCAGCCTGGGGCTGGTGGACACGTCCTGGAGCGCCATCCGCATCGGGCTGTACGCCCTGCACCTGCAGAGCTGGCTGCAGTACTTCCCCCTGTCCCAGATCCACTTTGTCAGCGGGGAGAGGCTCATCACTGACCCAGCGGGGGAGATGGGCAAGGTGCAGGACTTCCTGGGCATCAAACGGGTCATCACAGACAAGCACTTCTACTTCAACAAGACAAAAGGCTTCCCGTGCCTGAAGAAGTCAGAGAGCAGCGGCTTGCCGCGCTGCCTGGGCAAGTCCAAGGGCAGGACTCACGTGCAGATCGACCCCGAGGTGATCGAGCAGCTTCGGGACTTTTACAGACCTTACAACATCAAATTCTATGAGACAGTCGGGCAGGACTTCAGGTGGGAGTGAGTGCCTGGGACATGAGCTGCAGTGACACGGGGCTGCAGTGACATGGGGCTGCAGTGACACGGGGCTGCAGTGACACGAGGCTGCAGTGACACGGGGCTGCAGTGACACGGGGCTGCAGTGACAGAGGCTGCAGTGACAGAGGCTGCAGTGACAGGAGCTGCAGTGACACAGGGCTGCAGTGACACGAGGCTGCAGTGACAGAGGCTGCAGTGACGTGGAGCTGCAGTGACACGAGGCTGCAGTGACAGAGGCTGCAGTGACACGAGGCTGCAGTGACAGGAGGCTGCAGCTGCTGTGAGGAGGGGCTGCAGCCAGGACCCCCCAGCCCATCCTGCCCAGAATGGCGAGCAGGGCAGGTGAGGGGTTCCTGTCCCTCAGGGGTGTGCAATGCTCCAGGTAAGGCAGGCTCAGAGTCCTGCTGCAGCCACCACGCACAGGGGTGGGTGCCCAGCAGCACTGCCTGTCCCTGCAGGTTCCAGTGGCCTCTGTGGGGTCCTGTCTGCCCTCAGCACCACACATGGTTGGTGCTGGCCCCATCCTGCAGCCCGTGCTCAGGCTGCTCCAAGCACATCCCTGTGTGTCCCGAGGCAGGTGGCTGCTCCTGGACAGTGGCAGAGCTGCAGCCACTCCTCTCTGCCTCTGTCACGCCTGTACCTGAGAGGACATGAGATGTGTCTGCCTGACCAAGAAGTCTATGGGAAATGTTGTACTGATACTTTGTCCTGTGAATAAAGCACAGAATCCTGCTGTTACGGGTACTTTAGTGGCACTGGTGTCCTTGTTCAGCTTGTGATCCCTTCATGTAAATAAAGTGGCTTCCACCAGTCCGTATGCATGGGCTGTTCTTAGGCCAGGGCTGGGCAGAGCTGGGGGCCGTGGGGAGCCCCCAGACCCGCAGGCAGGAGAGGGGAGGGGCAGGGGCTGGGGCAGGACAGGGGGCCAGCCCACCATGAATGAGGTGACCTGTGGCACAGCCCTGCCTGGGGCTCCCCAGGGCTCTGCCAGGGATGGGGATGGCTCAGAGGGATGCACAGTGGCTGTGCAGGGATGCAGCACACCTTGGACCAGTCTGCAAGGCTGGTGATGAGTAACCAGTGAGCTCCAGTAGGAAACAATTGCAGATAATTAGTGGGCACCCAAGAGAGCCCCATCTGCATCTGTGCCACTGCCAGGCACAGGGGCAGACCCAGCAGCAAGGGGACCCAGGGGCAGTTATGGGCTGGTGAGGGAGAGAAGGGAATTCATGGCCATGGACAGGAAAATGGGAGATTTGCTTGAATGATTTTTCCTTTAAAGGAGAAAAGCATTCACAGCGAGACCCACAAATCCCAGCCTCACAGTAGAAAAGCCATTTCCAATCCACTCCAAGGAGGCAAAAGGTGCCAGGTTAGATTGATCCTCCTGACAATGCTGTATTAGTGGGAAATTAGAGCTGGAGCCTGAGGAAACTGCTGCGATATCAAACAATTACTTTACATTTGTCCTTACAAATGGAGGGAGCAGAAATGTGCTTAAATCAAGTATTAGCTTTCCAAAGGGTGAGCAAATGAGGGCGCAGGCAGGGCTGCACTGAAAATGCAGAGCACATTAGGAGCTCTTAAAAAATGGCTTGAAAAGCCCCAAGCAGGCAATCTGCATGCCAGGGAGGCAGGGCAGGGGTGTGATGGGGATGGGAGGGTTTGGTGAGGACTGGAGTGCTGCTGGTTTGGTGACCTGATGCCAGAGGGAACCCCCCTGCTTGCCCAGCCTGGGCTCTCCCCGCCCAGGGGACAGGGGACGGGGGACAGGGACTCTGCTCTCAGGGCTGTCACACGACTCTCCAGCCATCCCTGGCACAGCAGGGCCCCAGCTGCCCCCACAGCACAGCCACTGCCCTCGTGTGTGCTGTGTTTTGATGGGTTCACTCAGGCCTGAACCCCAGAGAGCAGCTGTTCAATATTTATCAGCTCATAAATAGTGGAACATAATGAATGTGATGTAAGTGGTCCCTGATCCTACTGGTGCTGAAGAGCTCTTGAGAGGAGCTGGGCCAAGGGAGCCCTTCCCTGGCCCTTCTCAGCCCTGGCAGGTGTGCTGCCCAGGAGGAGCAGAGCCAGCCACATCCAGGGGGTCACAGTGCTGCTCCTGCCTGGCAGCAGCCCCTCCTCCCAAAAACGGCCCCTCCCCACTGGGACCATCCAGGATCCAGCCCAGGATCTCATCTTTGGCACAGTGTCCCCACCAGCTCTTCACCCTGGTGAGGACACCTGTCCCAGGTGGGAGCACCACGTCTCCAGTATCCCCCCTGTGTGAGCTCAGGCTGTGACACTGGAGCAGCTCCTTAAACTCAGTCCTGGTGTTTGCAGGTGCACAAGGAGCTTTGTTATCCCTCTGACCAAGGCAGGATCACAGCACCGTGAGCACTGAGAAAATTTGATTAACTTTTTATGGCATTAATATGATTCAATTTGACTGCTGGCTCCGTGTTTCCTGGCAGCAGGCAGGGTGCTGGGAGTGGTTGTGGGGACTCCCAGCCCTGTCCCCGCACTGCAGTGCCCGGCACTGTGCTCCTGACACGCCTCCTTCCACACACAGAGGGGCAGCGAGTAATTACAGTCATTAGCAGGAGCCTCCGGCCCCTGGAGGTGCTGGGAGCTCAGGGGCAGCTGCGATTCAGACACTGTCAACTAGGTCAAGTTTCCTCCTATTGTTTCATCAGCCTGCAGCAAAGAACAGGAGCACGGGGCTGGTGTGAGTCAGGGCTGTCAGGGCTGCCCTGAACAGCTGGGTGGGCACAGCTGGATAGAGCTGGATGGGCACAGCTGGGTGGGCACAGCTGGATAAAGCTGGATGGGAACAGCTGGGTGGGCACAGCTGGATGGGCACAGCTGGATAGAGCTGGATGGGCACAGCTGGGTGGGCACAACTGGATGGGCACAGCTGGATAGAGCTGGGTGGGCACAGCTGGATGGGCACAGCTGGGTGGATACAGTGGCCATGGGGTGCTGCTGCCAGCTCAGGGGGAAAGGGGAGCTGTGCCTGGGGCTCTGACCCCACACAGATCACTGGCTGTGGGATGCTGCTGCCAGCTCAGGGGGAAAGGGGAGCTGTGCCTGGGGCTCACACCATGTGGTGCTGACTCCTGGCCAGCCCTGAGCCCGAGGCCAGCTCAGCCCCCCTGCTGTGAATAAATGTTTTAGGATTTTAAGATCTTGCCATGTTCACTCACAGCATCCCTGCTCCTGCAGCCAGCACGGGGTGAGGACAGCAAACGTCTCCAGCACGCTCCAGTGGCTGGAGATAAGGACAGCTCAGGGATAAATATTTACCCAGTGACTGAATGGCTTCAACTGAGTTCATTCCTATTAGAGAATCTGTTAGTAATTATCTGAAGACTCGTTATTACCTGGGGACCTATAATCTCCCACAGTAATGAGTTCAAGTGGCTGCTGTGGCATATCAAGCAGGAGAGGGAAGGTGGGAAGGGGCTGCTGCCTTGCAGCAAGGGCAGGGCAGGGCTCAAGGACAGCGGAGCTGGCTCAGCTTTGGGCACCTGCACTGCAGCACCATGGCCATGGGGCACAGAGCTGCCACCTCCTCCCTGCAGGGGCTCAGGGACAAGCCCTGGGCAGAGGCAGGTCCAGGCAGAGCTCAGAGAGGCCAGAGCTGAGAGCTGAGAGGAGCTGCTGCATCCCCAGCCAGGGATGTGCTGCAGGACACGGCCCCTGTGCCAGGCATGGGTGACTCCAGCTCCAGCAGCAGCCCTGCTGGTGATTCCTGTGCCCCACAGAGCTGGGCTGTGGCAGCATTGTCCCTGTCCTGCCACCCACAGGGACTCATTCTGCAAACCTGAACCCTCTTGTGTGACTCAACTAAAATAAGGTACCTGAAGAGCAGGATGCAAGGCAGGGCAGACACTGACAGATCCCACACGTGCAGGGGAGGAAAAGCCCCTCGTGGGGCACACGTACAGGGTTCCTGCCTGTCAGCAGAGGGAGGGTCCCCAGGGCACTGCCCTCCAGGCCATGCCCATCCCCACCTCCATCCACACACTGCAGGGCACAGCAGCTCTGTGCCACAGTGTGGGACTGCCTGAAACAGCAACACAGGAGGGAAAGGGCCCAGCAGGGACTGAGATGAGTTGCTCTGCTGCTAATCCTGAGCAGGATCCAAACTGGCAGCCAGAACAATCCTTGCCCACCTCTCCTTGTCACACACCGTGGTCCCCTGGCTGGGCATGGCCCTGGTGGCAGCTCAGGCTCACACCAGGCTCCGTGCTCCCTCCTCTTTGCTCCTTCCCTCTCCACCTTCCCTGAGTGCTGGCAGGTCCTGGTGGATTTGTGTGTTTTAAATAAATGTTTTTATTCATTTAAAACACACTAATTTTATTTAAAACACCCAACGAGGCTGATGCTCTCAGCCCCATCTCTGCCACAGAGCTGCCGTGTGACACTGCTGTCTTTAGTCACAGCACTGTTATGAGACCAATCCATTCATTTAGCTCTAATCTCTAACACAAAGATAAAATTACATGATTAAGATCTAATTAAAGTCTAACTGCCCTCACCATGAATCACTTCAGCACGACTTTAATGGATGCCTCTCCAAGCCATCATGCATTTGGTTTCCTTCTGTGGCCAGTGATTTCCCTGCAGGGACTGGCTCTGCTCAGGCTGATGTTTGCTCTCACTGCCTCTGATTTGGCTGGGGACCACTAAAAATGTTTACATGTGAGCGAGGAGCTCAAAAATCCATTTCTAACCAGACAGAAAATTTCATTTGACAAGCTCATTCAGATGTGCTGTGTCTCTGCAGAGCTGAGTGGAGCAGGGGGGCAGCTCAGCCACCGCCAGCCCCAGGCAGGGACAGTCAGCAGTGCCATGGGGCACACAGGCTGCTTGGTGCCTGCTGCCTCAGTGCCTGCTGGCCAGAGCTGCACTAAATGCCATTAGCTCTCCTTGAGGAGAAAAAGCAAATTAAAGTCTTTCTCACAGCTCTTGGGCTGTCCACCCTGAGGCTCAGCCCTATAATAATGCTGATGGAGAATATTGTCGTGTTCCTGTTTCCCAGCAAATCACTGCCTGTCACTGTCCCAGCACTGTCCCTGCCCAGACCAACACAAACACTTTAATGGCCTCACTTGCAGCTTGGCAAGGCAGAGACTGCCAAGGGCTGCCTCCACCAAAGGGCTGCCTCCCTGGCACCAGCAGCCCTGGCAAAATGGCAAGTCCAAACTATTAGTGCACCCCACTGCTAATGGCATCTTGTCTGGGGGGGCAGCTGAGGGATCCCCCCACCTGCAGCCCCACAGCTCCATGGGATCCCCCCACCACACACAGCACATCAGCACAGCTCCCCTGCTGCTCACCCAGGTGGGAGAGATGCAAATGGGCCTTGTGGGAAGCAAGGCAAAGAAAGCTTAGAGCCCCATTTTGGTTTGTTCTGTCTCTTTTCTCCAGAAGGATGTGCAGTTCTCCTGACAGTGGCACATTAAGTGCACACACATCCTCTGGGGATGGCAGCTCTGCAACAGGTACCTGAGAGGCTCCATGGGAGGGGAGATTATCATCATTAATCAGCACTGGGAAACAAGGCACTCTCCAAACTGCAGCCCTGTGTGATGTGGTTGTGTACACACGGAGCCATACGTCAGGGGAATGATCCCTGCATGACTCAGCCAAGAGGAGATAAAGGAATTGAAATTCAGGAGTGCTGCTGGTTTACATCTTCAGAGGGATGAGCTCCTGAAAACACTCATTCCAACACACCCAGGCTCACAACTGGGTCCTTTCTGCTATGAGCTGGACAAGCACACCCACCTGGCTCTGGGAAATGCAGCAGGGCAGCAGGACAAGCCCAGGGCACAGGGCTCGTGGTGCCCAGGGAGCTGCCACGGGGATCTTGGTGCAGCAGCTCCCCTCACCTGTGCCAGGCTCACTCCTGGGCACTAGGCAGCTCTGGCTGCTCCAGCTACCTGCCCAAATTAACTTGGGCCAGCCTGCCTCACACACAGAGCTCAGCTCAGAGTCCAGTGGGGCTGTGTCCCATCTGCTCGGGCTCCTCCCTGGCTGCAGAGCTGGGATGAGAGCGTGGCAGGGAGCAGTGCTGCAGTGACCAGTGCCAATCTGCTGGCTCCCCTGGCTGCAGGGGACTGGCAGCCATGGGAAGCTCAGCAGGCTCACACAGAGACAGGCTGGCTGGGGTTGGTGAGGGGAAGGAAGGGAAGGGCATTGGCACTGGGGTGTGGGGCAGAGGATGCTGCAGAACAGCCCCACTCCCTCCCTGCCAGCTCCAACAGGCACCCCCACACCAGGACAGGGCAAACTTCAAAACTGTTATTCCTCAGAGTTAATATTCCCTTGCAGATCCTCCCCTGCTCATTATTCTGGTGGTTCCTTAAGCAGCAGCTGCTCGTCACTGGCGGTGTGGTGCTGAGAAGGGCTGAGTGCAAGAGGCTAATTTATTTTCTTTTAGTGCTTCTCATCCATGGCAGCCCCTGGCTGCTCCTCACCACTGGAAACCAACCAGAGGCATTTCAGATACTTCTAATGTATGACAGCAACTGGGAAACAGAAATTACCCTCTCTGAAATCATTCCTGAGACAGATTTCTTTTGGCACTTTGCAATGGAGACGCAGAGAGAACGCGAGCTGCATGTGCTAGTTTGCTTTTCCTGGGCAATTTATGAGCCCCACCATCTGGTTAGAGCTTGTTCCTCTCCCCAGACCAGCACACCTCGTGGCAGGGGCAGCACCTGGGGGCACCTGGAGCACAGAGGAGACACGAGGGGCTTTCTGCAGCAGTGCTCCAGCAGCCCTGGCACTGCCATCCCTGGCACCTTCTGCCCCGTGGGGCTTTGCTGAGCCAGGCTCCAGCCTGGATGGTGACACTGGGGGAGTGTGGTGGCCCCATTGGAAGGACCAGTGGGTTCCAGCCCTGCAGCAGGGCACTGGGTGCAGGGGCAGCGGGGCTGGATCCCCCCTGCCCTGCCCACTCTGCCCTGCTCCTCCTGCCCTGCCCGCCAGTCCCTGGCTCCATCCAAGAGCTGCCATTGTGCCATGTGATGGGTCCCTGCTGAGATCCAGGGCAGGAGACAAACGATCTGCTCAGGGTGCGCTGCCTTCGCTCCACCTGCTCAGCCCAAATGGAATTAAAATATTGACAGAAACAATTTCCAGAGGGAAATTGGAAGCGTTGGCGCGGTGCTGGAGCCAGTCCTGCAGCCTGGCTGCCTGTCCTGCCACCTTCCAGCAGCCTGGGCCAGCAGCAGCTCCAGCCAGGAGCACTGCTCAGCGTGCCCTGCCCATGGCAGGTGTGCCCCCTGCCCCTGGCATCTCCTGCCAGGGCCCCAGAGCTTTGGGCACAGTTTCTGCTGCTTTCGGGACACTCAGAATCGTTTTCATGTCATAATTTGATAAAGCAAACTCGATGTTTTGTGCACACACGCTTTCCCCAGGGCTGTGGGTGATTCCAGCCAGGTGATTCCCTGCCCCAGAGCAGCTCTGGTGTCTCTGCTCCCCTCACCCTGCCCGAGCCCTGGCTGTTCCTGCCCCACAGCACCCCTGCTCTCACACCTGGACCCGCACACAGGAGGGCTCTGCCATCTCCACCCAGCTGCAGAACGAGACTTGCCCTCCCCATCCTCAGTCCTGCACTCCAATCCATTTTCATCACTTATTCCCCAGGGCACTGTGGCACTGAGGGGAGCACAGGCCATTTCTGTGCCACCACCAAGCTCAGAACCTCATCAAAGAATGAAATCAGGTTGGTTTGACAGGACCTACTTCTGCTCAACCACGCTGACAAGCATGAATTTATATTCCCAGGCTCTAATTCTCCCATTAATTGAATTTTACAGTGATTTTTCCACACGTTTGCCCAGGATTAATGTCAGGCTAATTGGATGCAGTTGTCCAAACCATCTCACTCACTCACTCTGCTGTCTCTCCTCCACCCAACTCGAGGCTCCAGCTCTTGAGGATCAAGGGGGAAGCTCCAAGGGGAGCTGCTCCTGACCCTGAGAGGCTGAAACCTCTCCCTTAGGGCCAGGCTGCCCAGAACCCTGCAGCAGCCCCCAGAGGAAGGCAACGCTGCCAGAGTTAGATGGGCAGGGAAGGAGGGGACACCCAGTGCCTGCAGCCACACCAATGGAGCATTCTCTGAAAATCCCCTGAGACTGCAGGATCCCAGCTGGGGCACGTCCTGCACCACACACTGCTCACAGCCCCTGCTTGGGGCCACCCCAGAGCCACCCATGAGGGACAGCCCTGTCCCCACAGCCTCCAGGGCACACACAGCCCCCGTGGCATCAGTGGCACGTGTGGCACAGCCCACCCTGCTCTGCCCACCACAGTCCTGCAGGGCTTGCAGAGCTGCTGCTTCCCTTGTGCTTTTTTTTCCCCCCACTTGAAACTTTCTTCTTGAGCAATTAATAGATAATTTGCATCTTGCAGATTAATTTTTTAAAAACGTTTTTAATGAAGGTGCCTGGCTGCACACATACCTGCGTGTGCCACCAGTCCCAGCTCACGCCATACAAACCACTGCTGCTTGTGGGAAAGCTGATTAAAGGCAATTGTGGAAACCTCATTAGTCCTCATTTACATCAGTTACACAGAGAAATTTCCTATCCTTTGATCCTGGCCATCACAGTCCATGAGACCCCTCTGCACACTGAGCTCAAAGGCAGGAGCACATCCCAGCTCTGCACGAGCCAACCCCTGAGCTCTGCTCTGGGCCACAAGAACAGTGCTGGGCTACAAGAACAGTGCTGGGCCACAAGAACAGTGCTGGGCTACAAGAACAGTGC
>JAOTBB010000721.1:15995364-16030729 GCA_025629985.1 Chamaetylas fuelleborni | reverse complement strand
CTACAAGAACAGTGCTGGGCTACAGGAACAGGGCTGGGCCACAAGAACAGTGCTGGGCTACAAGAACAGTGCTGGGCCACAAGAACAGTGCTGGGCCACAAGAACAGTGCTGGGCTACAGGAACAGGGCTGGCCACAAGAACAGGGCTGGGCTACAGGAACAGTGCTGGGCCACAAGAACAGGGCTGGGCCACAAGAACAGGGCTGGGCTACAGGAACAGGGCTGGGCCACAAGAACAGGGCTGGGCTACAGGAACAGGGCTGGGCCACAAGAACAGGGCTGGGCCACAAGAACAGGGCTGGCCACAAGAACAGGGCTGGCCACAAGAACAGGGCTGGGCTACAAGAACAGTGCTGGGCTACAGGAACAGGGCTGGGCTACAAGAACAGGGCTGGGCTACAAGAACAGGGCTGGGCCACAAGAACAGTGCTGGGCTACAGGAACAGGGCTGGGCTACAAGAACAGGGCTGGCTACAAGAACAGTGCTGGGCCACAAGAGCAGTGATGGGCCACAAGAACAGTGATGGGCTACAAGAACAGGGCTGGGCTACAAGAACAGGGCTGGGCTACAAGAGGTGTCACCTCTGTCACCCCCACCTGACACAAGGCTTTGCCCCTGGCCCCAACCCAACTGTCCAGCAACAAGAGCAGCACTGCTGGGGAGAGAAAAGACCAAAAAGTGCCCCTGGGGAACACCAGGTTCCTGTTCCCTGCACTCTTCCATCATCTCCAGCACCACCTCATCATCACCTCAATGGTCTGTTGGTGGCTACACTGGGGCACCACACAGCAGCTGGTGACAGTGACAGTCACACTGCCAGGGTGCCCACAAGCCACCACGGGCCAGCACAGCTCCCTCACACCCAGCAGAGCCAGGGCCTCTCTCCCCTGGTACTGCAGCAGTGCAGTTGGGACCTGTCAGGCCATAAAAATATTGGGGCATTACATGTATTAGATAGAACTCCCTCTGCTATTAAAGCAGCTCACATCCTGGAAATCTGAGCAGTGAGCAGTACAATCTCACCCAGTGATAGGACTGGATTAAGTCCTCCCCGCAAAAGCCTCTTATTGTATGAAAAAGACCATTAGCAGCCACGGGAATCAATAGGGACTGGCCACGGAGCTGCAACACCCGGCTCGGCCGAGAGCAGCAATTAGCCCGGGGCTGCTGCACGGGCTCTGCGGGAAGGAGTGGGGCTGAGCCGGGGCTGGAGCCTTGGGATGGAATTTCCAGAGATCCTCCCCAGGGTAATTCACACCCTACAACAAACAGACGCAACACACAAGAGAGAAGGAAAGTTCTGGGTTTTAAAAAACACTCAGTAAGAGCAAACGAGGGCAATACATTATTTAAAGGCTTTTCCAAGCGAAGAAAATGATTTCAGCTTAGTTAGCTTTTTAGGACATCCCAGCAGAAAGCAGGGCGGGCACTGGAGCGGGGCGATGCACGGAGCCTGCGGGCAGAGGGCACGGGGCACCGGACCGGGCACCGGACCGGGCACTGAACCGGGCACCGGACTGGGCACCGGACCGGGCACTGAACCGGGCACCGGACTGGGCACCGGACCGGGCACTGAACCGGGCACCGGGCCGGGCACCGGACCGGGCACTGAACCGGGCACCGGGCGGGGCACTGAACGGGGCACCGGACCGGGCACTGAACCAGGCACTGAACGGGGCACCGGACCGGGCACCGGGGCCAGCTCAGCACCGGCGGCTCCGGACACAGCACGGGGGGCACACGGAGTGCCCAGCGCCCCGCAGGTACCACGGACACCCCGCACGTACCACGGACACCCCGACGTAGCACGGACACCCCGCAGGGTGCCAAGGACACCCCGCAGGTACCACGGACACCTCGCACGTAGCACGGACACCCCGCAGGGTGCCAAGGACACCCCGCAGGTACCACGGACACCCCGCAGGGCGCCAGGGAACCCGGCGGTGATGGAGAGCGCGGCACAACCGGCACCGCGGTGCGGGCACGCTGATGAATTAGGTGTCAGCGGGTTTAATCCAGAGTCATTAGCCATGCTCAACGTCCGCATATCATTTGTTAAACTAATGGATCGCTGGAGGTCATTCGGTAATAAGAAAGGGAGGGGAGGGTTATTAGTTTTTATCAGACATTAATTGGCCAAAATCGATTGCTTGTTTGGTGTCTGCAGTGCTGGGGAGGTGTTCCCGTAGCAGCCCCCGGCCCGCACAGACCCCGCAGAGCCCGGCCCAGCAGAGCCCGGCCCGGCAGAGCCCGGCCCGGCAGAACCCGGCCCCGCACAGACCCCGCAGAGCCCGGCCCGGCACAGACCCCGCAGAACCCGGCACAGACCCAGCAGAGACCGGCGGCAGCGGCGGCCGGACCGGGGATCTCAAACCGGACCGGGGATCTCAAACCGGACCTGGGATCTCAAACCGGACCTCGGACCTCAAACTGGACCTCGTGTCGGACCTTGGGCTGGACCTTGGACTGGACTTCAAACTAGACCTCGCACCTCAAACTGGACCTCAGACCGGACCTCGGGCCGGACCTGGGATCTCAAACCGGACCTCGGGCTACTGCCATGGCCAGCGCTTCCCGCAGCCCGTGCCAGGCTCTGCCCGGGGCTCTGTGACCAGCAGCCCGTGCCAGGCTCTTCCCGTGCCAGGCTCTGCCCGGGGCTCCGTGCCCAGCGGCCCGAGCCAGGCTCTTCCCGTGCCAGGCTCTGCCCGGGGCTCCGTGCCCAGCGGCCCCTCCCGGGGCAGCGCCAGCAGCAGCGAACCCGCAGCTCCCCAAGCGCTCCCAGCTCCCCAGCCGTGGCACGGAGAAGCAGAAATGAGCTGGGAACCACTCAGGTGATGTCGCATTTATCTAAGAAGTTTCCAAATGAAAACTAGCATTTGGACTTACTGCATTCAGGCTCAAAATTTGATTACATTTTTCTACAGCTGTAAATCTGCTTTCCTTTCTGCAACATTATTATTAAAGCCAGTATTGAATTGGTGGTGTGATACGTAAAATTTCAATCCTGGCTTTGACATTCCAGGAAGTTAAAAACCAATTACAGTGTGTGCTTTGCCTCAGGACAGAATGAATCATTGAACACAGCCACTTCACCGAGAGAAATTAAAGGCTGAAGCAGCAACATGGGGAAGGTATTACGTTTAAAATCAAAGGTCAATTAAAGAAAAACTGAGTCTATTTTATTTTTACTATTTTGCTTACATTTTCATTCCTTTCTGATGAACAAGGAGACAAAATAAACCTGCACTTGTATTTATCTGCCAGGTAATAAATCCGGGCTGAAGCTGGTTTTGGGAGCTGAGAGGAAACATTGAGGTGATAAAAACTCCCGATAACCAGCATTAATCTCACTGTAACAAAGCCAGCGCAGCAATAGGGCAGCACTGCCCCCCCTGCAGTGGCGGCCGCCCCCACAGCAGAGCAGGGGTGCCCAGGGGACAATGTCCCGGTCACTGTGAGCCCTTTTGGCCCAAGCTGGGCTATGCCAGGCAGGGACGGGCAGCAGCAGCTGCAGGAGGTGTGAGGAGGGTCCCAGCAGCACCGTGAGGGCAAAGGGCTTCGTGTCCCACAGCCAGCACCTGCCTGGGGACTGGAGCCGGGGGACGCACGGGCTGGGGAAGCACCGCCGGTCCGACAATACGAATCACCCCAGAAAGCAGTGAAACCCCTGGCCAGCTCCCTGCCTGAGAGCTGCAGAGATAATCACAGCCCACGAACCCTTGGAACTGCCACCAAGCTCCTCCTCAGCAGGCGTGACAGCAGCTCTGACTCCACGGGCAGGACTGGTGCCACCGGCCAGGGACAGGGGCTGGCATTTACCGATGTCCCCGGAACAGAGGGACAGGGATTTACCGATGTCCCCAGAGAAGAGGAGAGGGATTTACCGATGTTCCCAAGCAGCCAGCGGGGCGGTGGGTGATCCCCAAGCTGCGGCAGGAGGAGCTGACCCCTCCTGTAACACAACAGATCGCTCGTACTTGCCTTGCTCGGCAGCAGCCTGTCAGCGCAGATGCCTTCAACATGAGCTCTAATAGATAATCCACACCTTGAAATGCAGTCTATCATCTACTCGTTACCCTCAATAAATCATTCGCGAAATATTAAAATGCTTAAGGACTGTCGGAGGGGCTCGGGAGCCGCTTTGCAGCGCGCATAGTGCCTGCTACAGGCGCAGGGAGATTCACGGCAGCAGCGGCTTTATTTACAGTCCGGAGCACCGAGCAGGCAGCGAGCCCCCCCGGCCCCATCAGCACTGCCAGACAGTCTGACCCAGCCCTGGAAACTCATTAGGGCTGTTCGGAAATGCACCCGATCTCCAGGGAGCCGGTTCCACGAGATTAAAGCCGGAGCGTGCTGCGGAGCGCTCACATCCATACGGAGAGCGAGCCACGGGGAGACAGCGAGCTGATGGATTCCCAGACAATTGAGAGTCATTTCAATAAAACCGCAATTAGGCGGCAGCAAATGGCGGGGAGAGCAGCTGCTCCAGCGCCGGGACACCGGCACAGCCCGCCCTGGCGGCGTGACACAGACAGCGCGGAGTCTGGCTGAGCTCAGGGATGCTCAGAGCTCTTCCCGGGCTGGGCTGGGACTGCCAGCTGCCTTCCAACCCCAGGGACCCGCTCCCCAGGGACCCCACAGCCCAGCCCTGCAGGAACACAGCAGCGGGATAAAACCCCACAGGTCTGGGAACCCAGCACCAGTCCCAACCCACCAGCACCCATCACCAGGGGAGAGCCCCACAAAGGGCAAGCTCCAGGCAGGAGGGGACATTTTATGGACCCCGGGCCTGTGGGGTCAAGGGACCCCAGCCAGACCCTCAACCACCACGGGAAGGGGCACAGGAGACCAGAAAGGAGACCCCCACGTTTTCCAACCCCAGGGGTTTCTAATGGTCCCCTTCCCCAACAGTCCCTGTGCCCCCAGCCTGGGGACCCACTGGAAAATGGTAAATCCACCCTGGAATCAGCCAGAGGCTGATGTCACCATTTCTTATTAAAAGCTGGGTTTTTCCTCTACGATGGACTAGTTTTATGTTCCCATAAATTGCCAACAGTTAGCCAGATCCCCACAGAGCCAGGATCGATACCTGGCCGAGGGGAAAAAGTGCTGAGGAAGGAAAAGCAAGACTCCAATTAGAGCAAAATTTAAGAGTCCAGGGGTAGGGGTGGCAGTGCCTAACGTGTTACAATTTATTGACAGCCTCCCAAAGCTTGGGTTTTGTTCTGGCTCCCAGAAGCAGGCAGGTGTCCCACCAGGCAGCCACACAGCCACTCCATGCACCCTGTCCTGGTTGGCACCATTATCCAGTAACCATTCCCATGTGGTTTGGCATCCCCAGCCAAACACAGGGTGTTCCTGGCTCCTCTGGCTCACCCATCAGCAGGGGTGCACCCTGAGCTGGCAGCAGCCACCCTCCAGCCCATGGGACATGTGACAGCCAGCCCCAGAGCAGGCTCTGGGGGCACAGGGACTAAGGGAACACCTGGCACTGCCCCACTGGCGCTCCTCAGGGACACACCCCCCTCCCCAGGTGTCACAAACCTGTGCCCAGCTCTGCAGCAGCCTCATCCCAGTTAAACACAGCATAATCCCAGCCCAGGAGCAACAGCTGGGAGCCCCAACCCTGGGCTCCCCTCCCGACCCCACCCCAAGCATTGCCAAGCCCTGCCCTGCCCTCCCCATGCACCAAGTGCCTGCCACAGACCCTCAGAAAGGGGGAGGCAATACACTGAGCACTCCAAGATCAAAGTTCTCAAGTGTTTCCCACAGACCTCTCACCCCCCTCCCAGGTAGGCTGGAGGAGGGCAGTGGGCTCTGTTTTAAATCCTGTGGCCAGAAAAACCCAGCTGGACTGGAGAAACATTGGCAAATATAATAAACACAAGTACATTAACTCTAATTCTGCGAAGCCTTTGGCTATATTAATCTCTCTTTAATGTAATCACCTATAAATAAATGATGACCCATGATTTAATACAACATCTGCCATTCCCATTTCTACACAAGATGTGAAGCAGTGCCTCTGGTACATGCTGGGTGGGACTGGTGTGTGACTGGGCAGGACAGCCACCAGCTCCTCAGCTCCAGCTCGGCATCCCAGCAGGATGGATGCAAACACAGACCAAGGCCCCAGGACCCTGTGGGCAAGGGCTGATGCAGCAGAGCTGTTGATAAACACACCAACATCACCATTTCTGTAACCACCACCACCAGGCAAGGGGAGATCAAGACAAGCCAGCTGGAGATTTGGGGAACAAGGGGGATCCACTTTGGTGAGCTCTGAAGGGGCATGGGGACACACTGATAATGCTGCTCACCTGTGCAACACTGCTCTCCTGCAAAAATATGCACAGAGGAGAGAGAAAAAGAACCCTTGAGAATCAGAAGCTGTTGAAGGGTGAGTTTGTGAAGCCCAACCCAGCCCTGGTGCACTGATCTGAGGGCTCACAGGAGCAGGAGGATCTGAGCCCACAGTGGAAAGGCCCCCAGGCATGGGGGGGACACATCACCTTCCATCCCTGTGCCAGAGGACACCCGGGATTGCCAGAGCCTTTCTCAGCTTGCCCTGAGACTGGCAGCCCAGCAGGGGCTGGTGCCTGCAGCTGGAGCTCTCCCAGCCCAGGCTGGGTCACACAGAAACAATCCAAGGACAGAAGTTTTGTGTTCACACCCACGAGCAGCAGCCAATCCTCCTCCTGCCTCGCTCCATCCTCATCCTCACTGGGCTGAGGGCTGGCAGCAGCAGCAGCCCTTCCCCTCTCCCATCTGGCAGCCACTCTCTCCTCAGCGTCTGGAGCCACTGCTGCACACCCTGCTGAAGGAAAAGAGTCTTCAGTTAGTTCAGAGCTGGAGGAGCTTCAAGCCTGCAGCAGCTGGAGGTGGCAGGAGCCCCTCAGGCCACCCCTGCCCCCAATACCTTTGGCCAGGCTGCAGGGAGGGGTGGCCTGAGGGGCTCCTGGGGTGTGGAGGTCTGGCTGGGGGGCTCCTGGCCCCAAATGCCACAGGGCCTGGGCCCATGTGTCCCTCCTGGCTGGAGCACCCAGCTGTGGGTGCAGTGGGCACAGAGGGGGCTGGGCAGCAGGGGACTGAGCAGCCCCTGCACGTGGGGGCTGAGCCCCAGCACGAGCCATGCAGGGAAGGAGGCACAGGGAACACTCCCACCCCTGCCTGAGCAGGGTGAGCCCCAAGCCCCAGAGGGGACACAGATCCCCCCCTGCCTGGGGCTCACAGCCCAAACTCACCAGCACAGGGCTCTGCTGCAGTCCCACACCCTCCTCTGCAGGACCTGGACTGATGCTCTGTGGAGAGAGAAGCATCAGGAACAGCCCTGGGAGGAGGAGCCCGTGTCCCTCCCCAGCACACAGCCCTGTGCCCAGCCAGCCCCTGGGCCTGGTGTCCCCAGAGGAGCCCTGGGGCACAGGGAGGCTTCCAAGCCCATCCTGGGCAGGAACACAGCAAGGCTGGAGCCTGCAGCCTGGAAAAACGCTCACTCAGGCAGGATGCCTAGTAATAAATTTATTGTATTTTATTACATATTCCCCTTTTTGCACTTAATTCCAATTCCTCATATTCAAACTCTTCTTTCTGAAAGAAAATGATTTTTAACATAAAAATATAAATTCTGCATATTAAAAGTGCATACACCTTGAATAATAAAACATACAAATAAATAATAAAAGGCATTGACACAGTCTCATGCAGTTGTCCTCAAATAATTTAAAATTTATGGTACAATGTTCAACCCCAAGTAGACAGCCTGCTTTCCAATTACTGTACAGGTCAAAAACATTAAAATACAGAGGAGAATATCAAAGGTGTGGGAAAGCCCCACGTCCCTGTATCAGGTACAGTGATGTGACATGCAGTTTGAGAACTGTAGATATTCCAGTGTAAAATCTGACATTGCGTCCAGAAGAGAAATTGCATTTGCAACAGGACTTAAAATTCAATTTTAACCAATGGTGAGGCACAGGTGGTGAGCAAATCTGTACAAATTCATACTCGGAAGGCCACAGGACAATAACGGAGCCACCGGTGGCCTGGATTCCCTTGTGTTCCCCTACCCAGGGCAATTAGCACCTCCACAGGGGTTATTGCACTCACGAAAGCCACACGAGCCTGAGGCCAGGGTGTGGCTGCAGGGCTGAGTGAGCCGGGACTGTTGGTTACACTTAGTTTTAATCTGTGTCTTTTAAAAAACACTATTTGCAGATAAATTGAGTGCTATCACCTTTAAAAAAATAGTCCCTAAGCCTTTAGATCTAACACAGACATTGTACAAGTCTTCAGGTGCTTTTTTTTACAAAATAAAGCTCTTAATAGTAACTGCTATTTGTTGAGAAAACCATGCAGGACTTTCATCTCACCACAGATTAAAACTAAATTTCAGTTCCCTCCACAGGTATCATTAGATACTGCCAAATTCTTTTGGATTAGTAGGCAAATGACAAAGATTCAAAAACAACCAAAACCAAACTAAAACTTTAAAAAAAAAAAAAACAAACCAAACAAAAAACCAACAACACCCAACAGTAAAATTATCTGGAATGTTGTTTCCAAACCCTCTCCATGCCAGCTGACCAAGGGAAGGGCACCAAAGCTGCAGGGCCAAGAACCAGGAGGAGCCCAGGAGCTGCAGGATGGCCAGGCCATGCAGCACACAGGGAGCTGCTGTGCTGAACACAGCCCAGCCCCTGCAGCAGCACAGGGACACAGCCCAGCCCCAGCAGCAGCACAGGGCTCTGCAGCAGCACAGGGCCCTGCTGCAGCACAGCCCCAGCAGCAGCACAGGGCCCTGCAGCAGCACAGGGACACAGCCCAGCCCCTGCAGCAGCACAGGGCTCTGCAGCAGCACAGGGCTCTGCAGCAGCACAGCCCCAGCAGCAGCACAGCCCCAGCAGCAGCACAGGGCCCTGCAGCAGCACAGGGCTCTGCAGCACAGCCCCAGCAGCAGGACAGGGCCCTGCAGCAGGACAGGGCCCTGCAGCATGGACAGGCAGCCCAGGGCCCCAAAGGCAGAGCCCAAGGGCAGAGTGGACAGCAAGAGGCAGCTGGGAGCTGCTCCCCTTCAAGGACACTCAGTGCAGCTCTGTGTGCCTGCACAGCCCCTCCTCACAGCCCCTTGCATTGCATGCAACAGCAGGCTGCACACAGAACCCTGAGCAGGCTGCCCTGCTACCAAAAGGAAAAACAAGACAAAAGAGAAATCAGCTTGCTCTCGTTTCCCTGCTCCCATCCCTGTAACCTTATGTTAGCTCCAGCCTTGTCAGTAATGCAGAATCCTGCAAAGGAAAGGTCAGAGATGTGCAAAGGAAGCAGGAAGCAGGGACATGCTCCTGTGTGCCAGCAGCAGCTGCAGAGGAGCAGCACAGGCTGCAGGCAGTGCTCTGGAGCCCACGGTGGGTGGGAGGCTTGCATAGTCAGTAGGGACATGCACTGGGGACAGCACGGCCATGCAAGCTGCCTCCAGCCCAGGAAAGGGACACTCATGCTCACGCTCAGAAAGCAAAACCCCTGCAGCCACGGCGCATGGGGGCACTTGCAGTGGGAGAAGTGCAATTAAGCTGCTAGCTCTCTATCCTAAGCATCTGGTTTTTATTAATCCATATTCAGTAAGTCTGAAAGGGTTAACAATTTACACACCCTAAGTGAGACACAGGTTACAGAGAACTGCAGGCACCAAATTGTCTATCAAATGTGATTAATACAAATAAAAGGTGCCTCTTCAATACACGTCATTGAAAATGTGCTTGTAACTTGAATACTACTAAACACTATCCAAAAGACACAAAAAGGGTAAAAAAAAGTCTCTGGGTGACTCCTGTAGGAATTGAGCACTGGAATGAAGGCGCTGCTCTCCTGTGCCCTGAGGGCCAATTCCAGGAGCAGGAGCAGGAGGCAGACCAGGGGCTGGGCTGAAATGCAAGTCACACACTGGAGCACACTCCAACCCAAAGGCATTGGAAACGCTGCCTGAACGCCTGCTTTGCCCTGGAGCTCAGCCCCTGGGACCAGGGCACTGCTGGGCCTCCCCTTCCCAGGCAATTCCCATCACCATGATGCATACCTGTGCTTCCAGGACCTGGGCAGGAGGTCCCAGACCCCGCCATCCCCAGACAGGACACACCTGGCAGCAGCTGCTCCCATGGCACTCAGATGTTTGTGACACTTCCAGGCCCTACATGCCACCACCCAGGGCAGCTGGGGGTCCCTGGGCAGCAGCAGCCTCTGGGAGAAGGCAGAGCCCACGTTCCCCACTGCCAGGAGTGCCTCTGATGGCCACCAGGAACGTTAAGACGTGACCATGAACATGCAGCTGCTCCAGAACAGCCTCGAGCCACTGCTGCTTGAAGGATCCATGTGCAAAGCCACGGTGGTGCTGGCATCTAGGACTTGGCAGATCCCTCTCTCCAGTGCTCCCTGGGCCCATGCCACATCCTGGCAGCTGGACAACACAATACCATGGACAGGAGCTCCTACACATGAAAGGGACAAGAGATAAGTCTGCTTTAAAGCAAGGAGAGAAGACTGGTGGTTTTTCCCCAAACCCCTTTAAGTAGGGCCTGTAATAACCTACATTCCATTTCAGAAGCATTTATCCTACTTCACTGATGGAGTCATGACTGTAACAGCAACAAGGCTTGGATTAACACTCCCAGTGAACAGTGTTTCCCAGCCCCACACCCTTCAACCCTCTCCTGTGCAAGGAAGCTGGTTACTGCTGAGATGTGTGACAGCAGCAGGCAGAGGTGTGGAGTGCCATGAGTGGCCCTGATACAGAGCAGGCACAGCCCTGGAGCAGGGATGCACTGCCCACACACTGCACACACACCTGAGCATGTCCTGTGCCCCACAGGACACCTGGTGCACCCTGCCAAGTCACTTTGCCTGAGGACACCCCAAGCCAAGCCCTCCTGAGCAGGAAACCCAGCAGAGAGGAGAGCATGCCAGCTGCTCAGAGATGAGGGTACTGCCAGTGCAGCCCCTCCTGCTGCTCACACTGCTCTGCAGAGCAAGCAGCCCGTGCACCAGAGCTGCCATTCCACAGGGACAGAGAAATCCTGTTTGGCAGCATGAAGAGAGCAGATAGTGCTGGAGCTGGCAGCAATTAGCATCAGGAATTATGGAGAATGTGCAGAAAGAGTGAGATTGGCATCTCATGGGATTGCAGAGGTTCAACTACTTTTATCAGCTGCTGGAATACCAGGACCTCCATCTCCCTTCTACCCAAAAGAGAGCTCCAAGCACCATTGTCTTGCTCCAGATACAAACACGGAACTGGTGTTCATGCTAAAACATGGGTTTGGACATGGCTTCAAATTCCCTTCAGTCAGGCATGCAGCACAGGAGCAAAACCACCTCAAAACCCACACACCAGCTTCCAGTTTAAACTCCTTCAGTGAGAGATGACATGGGAAAAAAATGTCATTTGATAAAAATAACCTTTCACAAATGTCCATGGCAAAATGCACAGAAAGTAGTTCTGTCTATTAAATATCCCAAACCAAGTCAGCATAAGCCACTGGAATTACATTCTTGCTAGAAGAGTTGTTACAAGAGAAGAGCCAAGACAGTGTAAGACCTTAATACAGATAAAACCTTAAACAAATACTTCAACATCAACATTTCAGGGAGTAATTTAAGTACTGCAATATGAAGCAAGCCTTATCTGCTCTGCTGGATATAACAGAAAATAATCCAAGAATAATCCAAGTCATACATTTCAGAAGCAAGCAATGCAATCTTTGCTTCTTGTTGCTGCACTAAATGAGACTGAAACAATGCCTGGGTGAAGGAATGCACTGAGGGAACACTCATGGTCGGGCTGGAGCAGTCAGGGCATGACATGTGCAGGCTGTGGGTACTGCTGGGGCACGGGAAGGGGACCAGCATGGGGGGGACATCACCAGGAACTGCAAGGGGTACATGGCAGCTGGGCTCAGCCCCACACACTGACTGCAGCTCAGCCCCACACACTGACTGCAGCTCAGGGGCACCCCCAGCTCAGCCCCACACACTGACTGCAGCTCAGGGGCACCCCCAGCTCAGCCCCACACACACTCTGAGGACCCAGCTGTCCCCAACCCTTCCCTGCCATGCTTGCTGCAGGTGTGTAGTGAGCAGAAATCTGATCTCAGAGCAGCAAGGAGCCCAGCAGACCTGGGGCAAGGCTGCCTGCAGGCCAGTCTGTTATGGGCTCAGTCTGATGGGACAGCACATGTCCCTGGCCCCAGGTTATGCCCAGAGAAGCTCTACCATGGGACTGGACAGGCACAGACCTCGCTCAGCAGAGAGCATGGCCAGCACACTGCCCAGCTTGTCACAGCCTACACCACAGGCTGTGGACATAAAGGATGTGCAGCACATCAATAAAAACTCATGGAAATTAAAAAAAAAAAAAAAAAAAAGGATTACACCACATATATGTAAAAGGACTTAAGAAATCCACCTTAAGAAGAACCTTACAGAACTTGAGGAATCTCCCCTGTAAGAAGGGCATGTAAACAAAGACATCAGTAGATGTAGTGTTTTGACCCTGATGGAGGCTGTCATCCAAACAAGAAGGGGAACCTTCCACTGAGGGACATGTGGCAGCCAGACCCATGGGGAGGGGATGAGCATGCCAGGAACAGGAAACTGTCCTGGAGGTTTGGGTACAGCCCTCCAGCCCACACAGAGGAGCCTGTCAAAGCATGCTCAGAGAGGGCAGCATGACACTTGATCTGAACTTCACCCCTAGAGATAATGGAGGCTTAATTACACCACTATGGTAAGGGTCTGAGCACATTAGGAAATGCTTCCCAGAAGTTTGAACATCCTGGCAGCATCATGGCCATCCAGGTGTGTGGACATGACTCTCCCGTGGCATTGCTCCCACAGGACGAGCGGGCCAGCAGCTGCTGCCCAGGGATTTCTTCTGTTGTTTAGCAGAGCATTTCAGAAGGAGTTAAACAGGACAGGGCAGAGGTTGCTTTAGATATGGATAAAGCAAAACTCTTCATAGACACAGCAACAAAAACTGCAGGGTCCATTTCAAACTTCCTGCTCTTGGAATGCAAAAATGAAATCTGTTACACAGACACACAGGTACCTTTCTGTCTGTCACTAATGCTAGTCCCTCCTATACTGCTGAGTATATACCTGAGAAACAACATTAGTGTTGAAGTATTGCCCTTTAGAAAGCTTGGAAATGGAGGGGAGCAGGGACAGAGAGTTGAGAGCAGAAAGAAGCGACAGTCTCTCCCGTTTCCTTCGCATCCTCCACAGCTCAGAACAAGGCCATACACCAGTGTGGACACAGCCCACCCAGAACAAGCCCAAAGGAATATCAGTTCACAGCTCTACAAAGCACACCGGTGTCAGTACAAGCGGGCTCAGGTCCCGACTCTCAGATCTGAAGAAAGCTGTTGCACTTTCCACAGAGACTCCTGTACAAGTGCTATGGGACAGCCGCATTCATGTTCAACAATGACTCCAGCTAGGCTACTTGCACCAGTGCTGGCTGCCTGTGGCTATTTGGTTTGATGGCAGAATCAAAGGCGCTTTAACAACTCGCAGTTAACTTCTCCTCAAAACATACATTAGGCACATGAACAAAAAACAAGAGCTCAGAATAAATTAGCTTCTCAGCAGAAGAAAAGACACCTGGATTGCAGCATTTCACTGAGGTTCCAGAGAAGGCCGTACAGACACCTGCATGCTGGAAGGTAACTTTTTCAGTGGCCTGTCAGCAGACTGCTTGCCACTGGAAGGAGGAGACTGGACTCCGGGATCGAGCTGGGAAGACTTGGACTTGCGACTGGATAGCAGAGAATGTTTGTTAGATGTGGCATCTTTCGAGACAAGTTTTTCTTTTGTAGTGATGTTGGCATTGGTTTGAGAGGCTGGTGGGACACCACCTTTCTCTGGTTTGTCCTCCAGCACATTTTTACCGCCTGACTTGGAGCCGACACTCGCTGTCTTTTTTGCCAGCATTGTTGTCTTGCCCAGGTCTGCCGAGCGCCGCGTCTCCTTCTGCCGTAAGGCAGATTTGAAGAAGGACAAGCCCTTCTCCTCGGACCTGCTGTCCCTCCGGAGGCCGGCGCGCGCGGCCGCGCCGGGGGAGCGCAGGCTGGCCATGGAGGAGCTGCGCACGTGCCGGCTGTCCACGGCCCGGCTGTCGCTCCGGGAGTGGCTGATGCGAGGGGAGCTCGTCCGGGAGCTGCTGGTCACACTGCCTTTGTCCGAGCCCAGGCTGACCTTGGAGCCCTCCCTGCTGAGGCTGCGCTCCGAAGGCCGGCTCTTCCCAGAGGAGGAGCCCTTAGTCAATGAGCCTGATGGGGCTTTCTTGGCAGCCGTGGAGGATGGAGAACCTGACTTCTGCTTCTGCTGAGCTGATGGGACAGATGCCTCCAGGGGCTTCGTGCTGTGGTCCTTCCTAGCCTGAGCGGGAGCAGGAGACCCGTGTCGCCCGCTGACCCTGGAAGAGTCCGCCTTACTCCTAGAGCGGGAAGCTTTCTGAGAACTCTTCAGTGGAGGAGAAGAGTGAGACACTTTGGTCTCTTGGGGAGCTAAGACTGTCCTTCCCTTCCTCAAACTTTTGTCTGGCTCAGAAGCTCCTTTGGAGCTGTGACCCTTCTTGGGGGTGTCACGTGCCTTCTCTGTAGCCAGCCCTGTCCCAGCTGGGGCTTTCACCTCCTTCACTGGGGAGCTATCCACAGAATCACTCTGGTCAACAAAGGCGATCTGATTGTTGTTATCAAAAGGGTCCAGAGCAGGGTGGTTCCTGTCTGGCTGCACAGAGCTCTTCCCATAGCCATCAGAAAGGTCTGAGCTAGATGTCCTTACAACAGACTCTTCCCTGAACGCCCCTTCCATGACAGCCAGAGGGGCTCTGCGAGCTGTCCTGTGCTCTCGCCGACTGTCACAGGGCTCCAAGTAGCTGCTGGAGAGATTCCTCAGGCTGCCAAAGCACGAAGTGGAGACTTTGTCATCAGCAGCTTCCCCAATCTTCTCCAGAGTGGAAGCAGAGGTATGTACTGGGGAATCTCCAGAGAAGCGTGATGGGGAGTTGGAGCGGAACTGCAGTTTTGCAGAGAGTGACCACGAGGGCCTGACACCATTTTCACTCACTGCCAGTGGACTGGTGACAGAGGATCTGGATGACAAGCTCTGACGCTGCACACTCCTTACAAAGGGTCGAGTTGAAAATCCTCCTGCAGAGAAAACCAGTGACAGTGTCAGGGGAAAGCCAAGGTTGCAGCCCTACCCATCCACATTTCCCCAGGAGAGCCAAGCAGCCCATACACACATCACTGTGTGTCTGTCCATGCAGGCTGCAGGCACAGCTTCTTGCACAAAAGCTGAATGAGATGTCCAACAGCTGTTATTTGCTAGGGGTCACCCAGGAGTAACTCTCTGAAGCCTCTAACTGATAACCCAGATTCTTCTCTCATCCCTGAGCAGCAGATCAAACACAAGATTTGCACCTCAAAAGTCCTTGAAACCGGCAAGATCACCAGCTTGGATTATGATTTTGTATTACAGAATACTTCCCAGAGCATTCTGTGAAAGGCAAATTAGGATTCCTACCTCCAGATCAAATGATGGAATTGTATTTAGAAACACAAAATATAAGTATTTTAGAAGTGTGACTTTTATAGCCAGACCTGACACCTGTCACAGAACTGCTGCAGGGACATCTCCACACCAGATTCCAAATTCTGACTGACCCATAAAGCTCCACATTCTCAAGTTACAAGGCAATGTGTGGAGGAACCAGGCAAAGCTGGGAACTGAACTTGTGCACATGAGTGAATTTGCATCTCCCTCCCTCCCTGCGACCATCCAGCAGCAGGCAATTAGTGCCTATGCTAAATCTGTCAGCACTGTGTCAGCCAGGCTGCAAAGGTGGTGCAGTGAGACCCAGAGAGAACACAAGCACAAGAAGTTCCTGACAGAGAGGTTTTGTTGATGGCATTTGCTTTCTTTCAAAGGCTCCTTAAGGTTCCAGCCCTGCTCTCCTCCAACCTTCCACATGAGACAGAAGCCACCCGCGCTCCTACCGAGCCAGCTCCTGCCTCTCAGCTGCTGGAGGAAGCACAGGTTTTGCAGCTGTTTTAGCAAGGATCCTGCAACAGAAGGACAGGCAGCCCCCCAGAGTGGTACACACCATCATCTTCACTGCGCTCCCCAGCGAGCTCCACGGACTCGGAGAGCGAGGCGAGCGAGGTGCGGCGCGAGGAGGCGGCCGAGGCCACGCTGGGCTGCTTGCTGCCCGGGAGGCGGCTGAGCCAGTGCTCGCACAGCGACGAGCTGGTGGAGCCTGCGGGACAAGGGCACGTCAGCACTGCACACAGAGCCTGGCAGGCAGGGAGCTGGCACTGCTCTGCACTGTCCCTGCACTGCCCTGCTCCTCTGCCCTGCACTGCACTGCTCTGCACTGCCCTGCTCCGAACTGCCTGCACTGCATTGCACTGCCTTGCACTGCTCTGTGCTGCCCTGCACTGATCTGCCCTGCTCTGCCCACACTGCGCTGCCCTGCCCTGCTCTGCACTGATCTGTGCTGCCCTGCCCTGATCTGCCCTGCTCTGCACTGCTCTGCACTGATCTGTGCTGCCCTGCACTGATCTGCCCTGCTCTGCCTACACTGCGCTGCCCTGCCCTGCACTGATCTGTGCTGCCCTGCCCTGCACTACTCTGCACTGCCCTGCCCTGGTTCTGACAGACACCGCATGGCCCCAGAACCAGACACTGCCACGGGAGTGGTGCTTTACTCTCATGGAGCATTTATGGTCAGAACAAGACAGAACTGCACCTGTCCCAGTGTGCTGTCAATACCACCATGCAGGCAGTGGTGGCATTTCAGCACCCACCCCAACACCACAAAAATCTCTTTTTTTCCAGGGGCAGGTCATCAAGCCTGCAGCTGCCCACAGCTCAGCCTGGATTCCATCAACACGTGCAGTACTGGTGCCCCCTGGGGACTGAGAGTGCTGCCACAGGGAAGGAGCAGTCACAATTTGGTCCTGCACAAGGGCAGCTCTGAGCATTCACCTGTGGGAGGACAGGGGCTTCCCCCATCTCCACAGCCTCCCTGCCAAAACTGCCTTAGCAGAAGAGGTGGAAAGCTCCCATGGCCTCTAACACAGCCACAGACTCAGACAAGTCTCACTGAGCTCTGGGACACAAGAGTGGGGTTTAAGCAGAGCAGGACAGAAAATTCTCCAGAAGGACACACTATCCATGAAAGACAACTCAGAGCCACCCCTGGAAGTGCCAGCAGGGCTTACCTGCCACGGAGCTGTTGGCAGACCAGGAGGGGATGGCTGTGCGTCGCTGGTAGAACAAGATGTAAGCTGTCTGCTTGCACACTTCACTTTCAGAAAGCTGCTGAACTTCACTGTCATCGAAGCAGTACCACTGGCCATCAACAGAATTCTTGCAATATGCTAAGAAACAATACATTACTGTAAGACTCCCTCACTCCTACTGCTCTCAGGTTTGCTCTGTGATATTTAATGTAACTCATCTGCTACGATGGGCTCAGAGGACAATGCGAGGAACAGATTTATTCTTGCATCATCTTCCAGTCTGACTGGTAAGATGGAAGCCTGAGGCTGCCAGAACAAAATAAACAGCTTACACTTCAGGACTTTCTTTGTCCAACATTACCCCTCAGAACAGAACATCATTTGGGGTGGCTCCATTCACTTCACTTTCTGTAAATTGTGACATGCTCCCATCAGTGACTCCCTTCCTGACTCCATACAGAAACAGAAGCAGTTTCTTTGTGAAAGGCTTCACCACAGATAGCACAGCAGCACACTTGCCTGTATAGTGTCCCCCTTGCATGGTGCCATGGTGGTTGCAGACAGCATACAGGTCATAGATGTAGTCCTCAGGATCTCTGCCGAGGCCGTAAGGCTTCCTCCAAGGTGACCAGTGGGAGGGCAGGCTCCAGCTGCTCTGGCTGCGTTTCACAACGTGGGGGGTCATGTCCAAGCCACTCAAGGGAAATTTAACCATGTTCTGAAGTTTCATCCTTCGGTCTCCTTCCTGTGCACAGAGCAGAGCATGAGCTGCAGAGGCCAAGGCCAGCACGCCTGGGAAAAGCCCAGGTGAGGAACACCCAGGGCAGAATGGCTGCTTCTGAAGAGAGGAGTTACTCTCATCACAGAGCACTTCCCCAGCAACACTACAGGAATGCTTACCTGCCTAAACCTTTTGAGATGTATGATGAGAACATCAGGCAAGGTCCAGAGGCTCAGTGTGATGCTCCCCTGCTGCAGCTGCTTGCAGTGTGGGCATCGCCACGCATCATCTGGGGCAAGCTACAAGGAACAGACAGGGGTGGGTACTGGCTTTCAAAGTCCAAGGCAGCCTGCACCACACCACTGCTCCTCTGCTGCCCCAAGCCCAGAGCAGACACTGACCCCTGTGCCTCATCTCCCTCCAGCATTTATCAAGCTCACTGGAAATGCAGGGCTTCCAATGATGCTTTTCAAAGTGACATGCAGAGGCGTGTGCCTCATTCAGGAGGCACTTCCTGCTGCAAGGCAGAATCCAGCTAGAACTGCTGTGCAGAGCACTTTTTAGCACCTCATAAAGGCCAGTGCCCTGGAAGTGGAGAAGAAGGAAAAGGAAAAACCAAAGCAAAAAGCAGGCAGGCTTGGCAGACTGGAAAGTATTCTCAAAAGAAAACAAGCAGTAGGGAAAAAAGCAGGGGAAAAAAAGCAGAAAAAAATCAGAACAGAAAGAAGAAAGGTGTACTTTGGATGTCCCCTCTGACACCTCACTGCCCTCTGGGAACCCTCTTCCTCTGCAGTCCCAGCAGCACAGTCACACAATGAAAACTCTCCCTGTCCCCCAAGCCTCCCTCAACAGCCCAGTGCTCAGAGAACTCAGCAGCCACTGAGATTTAAGCTGCCAAACAACTCTTCCTCCACCTCTGAAAGAACCAATAGGAAAGGCTCCCAAATTATTACAGCTCAGTCCTGGGTCCACAGACTTCCTCCACACGAGCCCTTTGTACAGCAGATTGAAGAGTGCTAAAGGAATTCAGATGGTTTCCATGTGCCAGGGGCCAGGCCAGAGCCCTCTCCAGCCTGCCTGTGGCACACCATCACTCCTTCTCCTCAGCCTCACACAAGGTGCAGAGGCAGAGCAGGGGAGCAGCCACATTCCTGCAGAACTGAGCTCAGTGGTCACTGTGCTGCTGTTCGAGGGGGTCCCACTCAGTGGGGGCTGCCTGAGCCCACACCAGTCCTGCTCAAACACAACTGCTCCAGGACACTCCCATGAAGCCACACTGTCCTTTATAATATTTATAATATAATATTTATAATATTTATAATATTTATAATATTTCACAGAAGGGAATAGCCAAAGAAGGACTAAGTCCTTGTATCTGGACAGCAAAGAACCCAGCAGCAAGACCTCCCACAACCTTCCCTCTGCAGATGAGCTCCTTTAGCAGCACAGATAAACAGTCTTGTGTTACAAATCTGTTCTCCTGTCACAAGGAATCAATGTTAGCAGAAAGGAGCTGCTCTGGAGTGAGGGAGCTCCTGCAGCATGTGAACAAGCCAGAGTAGACAGTGTGTATGTACCTGTTCCTCTTTGGTGTACAGTTGGAAACACTGAGATAAAGTGCAGGTCTGAGGTTGATGATGAAGCTCTCTCTGCTGGCGGACACTTTCAGAGTCTGGAATATATTCCTCTTCTGTATTCACAAACAAGCTGCATCAGGGAGACACCACATTTACCAGCACATCCCCTTGCTCCCCAGGCTGGCCTGCAGACAGGGGCTGGGCACAGCTGGAGTCTGAGCAGTCTCACGTTTGCTGAAGGATGCACAGCTCACACAAGCAAGCTGCCAGCAGCAATTGTGAGGTGAACACAGTTTAAGGTTTTTCACTTCATACTTACTAATCTTTAGTTTCTTTGTCCCATTCTACCACTAATTTCACGTGAGCAGTTCCCCCCTGTCCGCATGATTTCAATGCCCTGCAGAGAGGAGCAGACACAAGTCAGACCATCTTTCAGTCCAAAGTCTACATTATCTTTACATGCATGTAATTTCTCTCCACAAACCCTCCATCCTTCCTCCACTCCCACAACTCAAGTTTGCAAAGGAGTAAAAGGAATTCACACAGGAAAACACTTGGCAGAGCTGGTAAGTGCCTTCACCCAAGTATGGGAGTTCTGTAAGGCAGCAGACACCTGTTCCAGAACAGGCATTTACCAACATTTCAAAGAATAACAGACACAAGAAAAAAATTTAACATAGTGGGAGTAATATTTCCATTCTGTTCTCCATTTCCAGGGAGGACAGACTCCAGATGGCATGACATACAACTGAGGTATTCTCACACAGCTTCCTGAGGATGCTCCCTCAGTTCCCTGCTCTGCAGTCCATTCCACACATCCACACACACCAGGACTGCTCATTTCTGCATGGTTATCACTGAGTTCCCAGCTAACACACCTCTCTCCAGCCCTGGGAAGCACCCAGCACCGAGGGCCAGCTCACCTTTCCACTGTTGGGTGGCAGAGGGGTCGCTCCTCCTGAGGTAGCAAGTATGTGATGCCCACAACACTGACTACTCGCAAGCTGAACGGGCAAACCTGCAACAGAGACAGAGGGACCAGCTCAGTGCCTCCAACCCCACCTGCCCTCATGCAAACTGCTCTCAGCACTGCCTGACAAACACCTCACCCTAGAAAATGTTTGACACGAGAAAATAAATGTACAAGGTCTCAGACATGCCTGTGCCAATGGGCTGACAGAGGGCTGACCTACAGCAGTGGAACCTGTGCATCCAGAGCTCCTCTCTGGACACCAGAGAGAACATCTGTCTCACCTGCAAGCAGGCTGCAGGCCGCAGGAAATACTGCATCTTCTCCAGTATTTCCTTCTGCAGAATATCCCAAGCAATTGTTTTTTCCAAGTGCAACACAAAGGGCAAACCAAACCTATGGGAAGGAGAAGCATTTGAGAAACAATTAAAGGATGATTGTGTTCAGCAATCAGAACCCCAAACTACCTGGGAGAACTTCATGTGAAGTTCTGTGAAGTTTCAGAGGCTGAGGCAGTTCTCAGGCTCCAGTTGACACAAATGCCCTTGCCATGGTTGTTTCTCACTTCTCTCCCTCCCCCCATTTTCACTTCAATTTAAAACTCACACCCATAACAGAGTCTGGTCAAACATGCTGCTCTCAAACCAGACAAAGGTGGTATATCCTCCCAACTGGGCTGCATTTGCTCCTTTACCTGAAGTTCACCAAAATTAGAAATATTTTGCTGCACCCATTAATGCTTTTTGATCTACATGTTCTTTAGCACCTGATGTGAGCTAGGGATGCAAGCTGCTCCCCTTCACCTGGAGCCTGTGCTACAGGAGAGTAAAATCCAGCTCAGCTTAGGAAGTAGCCAGAAGAGTAGCTCCAAGCATGCTGCTGCCAGTCAGTCACCTTTTGCTCTGCTGTCCAGTGCACGCTCTGTTACACACCAGCAAGACAATCTTGTCATTTGCTGCTAGTTTAGGACAGGACTGTTCCAGTTTTCCAGACTTCACCGTTCCTTGAGAGTAAGCTATTGTTCGGGAGTGCTCAGTGCCACATTTCAAGTTATTCAGGTTATTGTTCACATGTATTCCTGAAAAATTAGGAGAAAGGAAACATTTCATTATGTCATTTGCCTTTAGTGCCCTCATGCCCCCCTCAAAAAGCCCTCCTTGGGCTACAGAGGAGCAGGTCAGTATAGAATCAGGAGCATTTTCATCACGTGTACAAAGGCTTCAAAGAGCAACTACCCTTCACAGTGACTGTTTCTTTAGAGAAGGACATTACATGCAAGTGCTCCCCATCTGATTTTTCACAGCAGGTTGTACAAGCACTCTCAGCTCTTACTGCCCACAAGAAAAACTCAAGTGCCAGGAACCCAACTTGTTACTTTCAATAATAAAATTCACCTTTGATTTACACTCCATCTGCCCAGGACACCATGATTCCCTTTCACTGAGGGGACAGGCAGAAGCCAAGGAGTTTGAGCTTGGAAAGAGGAAGTGTTTGTTCATTCCTGAGACTGTTTATTCATCACTAGCAATCTGATTTTAAATAACACAATTTCAGTGGCTTCATCTGGTCCCTAGCAGGTCTTTAAATTAAGCCTGACAAGAGATTTCACATTAAGCCAGTCTGGCCTGCAGCATCAGCCCCAAGAAGAGGCAGAAAGGACTGTACAATGCTGCTTGATAACCTCTCAGCTGACAACACTATTAAATCTTCTGCAATAAGCCTGGACAAAGTCAGAGCTGAAATCAATACCCCAGAACATCAACGGCTTGTGGGACTCATCCTTTTCTCACACAAACCTCCCTCACCAGTCACTGAGGTGGGCATTAAGCAGTTATTGACTCACCTCTCTGACTGAGGATGCCCTCAGGCCTGAAGGTCTCTGGGGTCTCAAAGGCAAAGATGCAGTCGCTCTCGTGGATGGTGTCCAGGTCGTCGGTGTCGCAGAAGGAGCGATGGAAGCCATCGTAGTACATCTCTGTCAGCACGATCTGCAGGCAGCAGGGACACACCAGAACCATCAAAACACCCTCAGTTTCAGCTCAGTGCCCCATCTCTCAGCTGGGATTTTCCTGCTAAGGGATGGCACTCCTCAACACATCCTGTCACCAGCCAGGAGCAAGGAAAAGGACAGCCATAAACGAGAAGCTGGGGTAAAAGCAACATATGGAAAGGTTTCTGTGGAATTCAACAGCTTTCCTGAAGCTCTTCCCCCAGAGGAACTGGCTGTAGGTGCCCAGTGGTTGTCTCACTGCCAGCATGCACAGATCACCACGGGGTCAGGCAGGTCTGCACACCAGTGAGAGCTATCCCACCACCAAAAGGATTCCAACAGCCAATGCACAGGGAAAAGCACGATCCAGCTTTCCACCCCTTCCTTGCTTCCCTGTTCAACCATGGCAGGCAAATTTCAATTTCTCCATATCCAACAAGGGACAAAAGCCTCCACTGTCCCTCCCAGCGCAGGGAGGCACCCAGGTGAGCAGCCCAGGCCCTTACCTGCTCGGTGGGGATCTTGGTTTCCGAGGAGACAGCCTCCCTGAGCCTGGCCACCGTCCCGGCCACGGGCACGGCCACCCCGACGCGCATGCAGTGCGAGCACTTGCCCTGGTACACCACGGTCACATACAGGGGCCTGTGGAGAGCAGGGGCACTGTGGGCACCCTGGGCACTGCCTGCAGCAGCCTCAGCCCAGCCTGGGCACAGCCAGGCTGCCCAGCAGGCACAGGGCCCTCCTGACTGCCCAGATCCACCTCGCACTGCAGGTGCCCTCAGCTGCAGCCAGACAAGGCTGTTTGATTTACAGACTCCTTTCTTACTGCATGGCCTGGTCTTACCAGCTCCCACAAGCAGAACATGCCAAAAAAGGCCCACAGAGTTAAAACCAAAACTGTCTATGAGAAGGCAATCAGTTTTCCAACAGGGATCCTGTAAGGAAGCTTGAGACTGTCAGTGTAAGTACCTTGAAGCACTCAGAGAGCTGCTACTGGGAACAGGCTGTGCCTCAGCCCTCAATCCTGCCTCCAGCAGCACTGCTGGGGAGACAGGAGGGAGGGGACACCTTCCCTGCACAGCCACTCAGCCTCCACCCAGTGGTGAAGCAGGGATTTCCAGAGCAAATGTGACAAAGCAACGTTTAATCTGCCCTATCATCACACTGTTCCATTGCTTCTGGAACCTACACAAGTTTTATGGATGCAAACACCAGGTAAAGGAGTTTGTTTATACCACAGGTAGTTTTGCTGTGCATCTCTATCTTCACTTCAAACACTTTACCTGGACTTTTTTCCTCCCCTGAAGCTTTTTCCTTTATTTGCATCAGGTGTCTTTCAAAAAAGCAAAACATTTTGCAGTAAAGATTTTAACTTCAATTTTTTTAATTTGAGTGATCAGTGAGGCTGTTCTAAAAAAAAAAAAAAAAAGTGCATTTCATCCTTTTCCCTTTTTTAATTTTAAAATGCTATAAATCAAGTGAAAAGCAAAATATTTTGGTTAAATGAAGTAAAGACTTTTTCTCCCAAAATTAATTCTATAGGAAGGATAGGCCTTTCTGAAACAAGTGAAAGGCTCAATTTTCCATTTTATCAGCAAAACAAAACATTAAACCCCCATATGGTCCTATCTACCTTCTTTAATGACTTATCAGAAATGTTGCTGCAGCAAATGAAGCAACAGGACATGCATGGGAAGAGTGAAGGTTCCACTGAGGACAGCTCCATACCGAGTGTGGGGCAGAGGGATCGGCAGCGAGATGCACAGGAAAGGGTCAAAGGTGTTGCTCTGCTTCTGGCAATGAGGGCACGTCAGGGAGGACCTGGGACAAACAGGAGAACAGGGCACAGTTACAGCTCACTTCACTGGGAATGTATAAACCATCAAACCCCAAATTCACCACCAGCAGATCCAACAGGAAACCCTGGAAGGGTTTGTGTTTGGGGAAAGCTGAAGTGACAGGAGAGGGGCAGAGACAGCCAGCACTGGGGTGCACACAGCTCTTCCACAGGAAAAGCTCCATTCTCATTCTCCAAAACTCCATTCTCATTCAGAATCAATCTGCACCTTACAATGGCTTTGTGTCTTAGACCAGGCTTAAGGTTTCTCCTTTACAAAGGAAAAGCTGGCAAATACTGGGGAGAAAGCCCAGCAATTGTAATTCTTACAGTACAGGCACAAGCCATCAAGGAACACTGGTGATTCAGCTGCTCTCTTCCAATAGCTCTGAAATTAGAAAGCTCTCTCCTGAGAAAGTAGGGAAACTCGAGGGAAAGCCCTGAAGGAACAGTAATAACTTCTGCTCAGAACTCCCAAGTGCCAGATGACAAGCACTCTGCACACACTGGGGATCCCTAACTCCCAGGCACCTCTAGATCCTGCCATGGGCTCTTCCCTCTCAGTCCCCATAGCACCAGTCTTCTCTGAGCCTTTGCTCATGAAGCACTGACTCCCTTCCAGGATGCACAGGAACAGTTGTAGTGGTACATACTGCAGATTTACATAGAATATACCAAATCTGATGCAGTGAAATTCTCTCTTTCCTCTAGAGCAAGGTCTTAGTTCAGCAAGACTTCAGAAGCAGCTGTTAACACAGTGACAGCAGTCCCAGCTGTACTGGGAGCTAGTGTTAATTTAGAATTATACTGGGGTCACCCACACATTCAAATCTACAGAATACCATACCTGTACTGGGCTTGGAAGAGTTCCTGCACAAAAGTGCTACTGATGGGAAAGGCTGGGCCCTCAAGCAGCACATCATCCTCCAGAGGCGGCTAAAAGAGAGGAACAAACCCTTGAGGCACATCCAGGTGTGGTGGCTGCACCAAGCAGGTGGCTCCAGAGCACCAGTCAAATTTTGCCTTCCTTAGCCAAAAGCACAGGAAAAATGCCACAAGCATTTTTAACTCCCAAGCACACCCTGCTCCAAGGGGTGGGCATCAGGAAAGAGGGGTGGGCAGGGCAGGGCACAGGGCTCACACCCGACAGGGTCTGGCAGCCCCAGTAACACCTCCTGGCTATTGCAGGGCCACTCAAACACAACTGCCCCAGGGAGCACTTGCCAGGGAGCAGTGGAACAGCTGGTTACACTCCCAGGGCAGAAACAAGCATTACTTTAACCTGAGCTTTCGTTCCATCCGAACTCCTGAAGTTCAGCGGGGAGAATAATGGGGAGAGCTACTTTAAAAGGAAAGCCTGTGTGCAAAGCCAGCCTCCCACGCTGTCTCCCAGCAGAATCCCTCACCTTGAGAGGGGGCATGCCGCCAGAATTGACCACGTTGTTCAGATCCTCGTGCACTCTGTCGAGCAGCCAGAGCAGGAACTCCTGGGCATCGTGCTGGGCGTTGCCGCGGTACTGCATGGCGTTCTTGGACACGATGTTCTGGGGAGGAGAGAGTGCAGCAACAGCTGATGCTGACCTGAGGCACCCCATCACCTGCCCCTGCCTCACAGCCCCTGACACGGCTGCCCTCACAGAATCTTCTGCTTGTTCAAGCTGAAGCAAAGAAGAATTTCATCTCCTAATGCCCACGCACTCTGTCCTGCCCACTGCAGCTGGGTGAGGTCACACATTTCCCAAAACCTTGACGCAGGTGTTCAATGCTAATCTAGGTCTGCAATTCCAGGACTCGGCCAGGATCAGGACATCTAAATCACAGAGGCTTCTACAGTTTGGTCATCATGATGCAGGTAGAGTAGAATTACTTCCCATCAGCACTCTGTCAAGCACAGGAGTAGTACAGGCCACCGTTGGATTCTTTCCACTGGACAGCAAGAATCCACCATGCATAACCTGCTCATCCTAAACTCTCTTCAATGGCCATCCCAGCCAGGGAGGTGCAGCTTTCCCTGCACACAAGGAACCACAGCATGCCAGACAAGCAGTGCTGGAGCAGCACCCATGCCAGGCTGTGCCAGAGCAGCATCAGTGCCAGACAGTGCTGCACCTACATCCTCAGTACACCTGCAGAGAGAAAAGCTGTTCACACAGCACTCTGACTTACTGAGGGATCCCCAGGAGGGACAGGGGCACTGGCAGAGGGCAGACAGCACCTGCAGGGCAGGAATGGGTGGGAGGGCTGCAGAGGCTGCACATGTGCCTCGTGCCAGAGCTCCTCCACTCCTCTAATCAGACTTTGCAACAGATTTGAGAAATGAGGTTGGGTTGCTTGCTTTATCCCTCTGAAAATGGGGTCACCGGGGAGGGGGGTGGTGATGAAAGAGGCAGGAAAGGACTGATAAACTGATATACTCTCTGTGCTCTGTAATCTGCCCACCTGTCTCAAAGCTGCAAAATAATGGAAAACAGAAATAATCTGCTCTCATTACATATGTGCAGCCCTTCTAACAGCAGTTTTACTGCCCTTGCTGTGCAGGGACCAGCACCCTCCTACATAAAATATGTGCACACGGCTTGAAGCATGGGAGTGGTCCCCAGCCAACACTCTGTGCCACACTGGTGTGACCCCAGCACCTCTGCTTGGTGTCCAATGTACAGAAACGTAAGGACTTTGGGAATCCAGGCTAGTGTTTGTTATTGCCTCCTCCCCAGAGGCTCAGCACATCAGTGCAGAGCCTCCCTGGCTTTTCCTGATGTGTGTCCCACAGAGAGCAGCCAGTCTGTACCACAGAACCAGGGATGCACAGCAGTCATGTGCCTTGCTCTGTATCTGTGTCACTGCTCAGCTCAGAAGCATCTCCATGATAATTGCTCTGCTTTTCTCAACACTTGCAGCCTGAGTGGACTAAGGATAAAGAGCTGCCTGTGGAGACACATCACAAGATATTGGAAGTGATTCAGGAAGCACTACAGAATATCAGATGCAACTTCCTCACAAGAGGCTCTGCTAAACAAACACTCCAGCACCAGCAGCATGCTCCCAGCCCCACTCACACTCCTGCCAGTGCTGCTACAACTGGGTCCAATCCTGCTGAAACCCCTGGGGCTGCTGCTGCAGGGAATGCTGTGTGCCCTCCTCCCAGACACGCAGGGTGTGGAGGGGAACAATGGACACACAGTCAGAACAGGCAGTCCTGAGGGACACGATTAAATCTGACAGATATAGAGGTGCCGACTCAAATAAACAATTTAACAACTGACACAAATACCAGGAACTCCTGAATGCAGCATCCCCAGGCTGATGGGTCAGCACCAAGCACAGCCCCACAAACCTCCTGTCCCTGTCCCAGTCCCTGCTGGGCTCAGGACAGCAGGCACAGCAGCATGGGAGGTCCCTGGGCTCTCAGCAGCATTCCTGAACAGCTCCAGGAACATCTGACAGACAAAGCAGACAAATGAGCAAGAACCTCATCACTGAGCACTGGCCACCCAGCACCTCTCCATATTTATTTTTCAAGTCTGCCCTTCCAGCCCAGCAGAAGGTTTCTTGCCCTTGCCATAACCCTAAACTTTTACTCCTCTTTTGCTCATCACTTAAGACAACACCACATTTTGCTGGTCCTGCAGTAATGCAACAGAAACTGTAACTGGATTCAGATACAGAGTTAGGAAGCAAATGCTTTAAAAACACATGAAAACCACCACATTTACCAACCCCCAAGAGCAGTTAATCCTCTGCCCCTAATCTGGCTCTCCTGTAAGCAGAGTTGGCACATCTGACCAGCTTCCATCCAGCACCACAGGGTATTAAGAATGACTCCAGAACAATCCCAGTGCAGCTGTTTCAGCTGTGAGGCACCAGGAGTGGCCATGGACCCTAACACTGCCTCCCAACATCTTCCAGGATGCACAGCACCTCCAGCCCTTTGCTCAGCTCAGCCCCTGTGAACTTGGCAGGAGGTGGGTGGATCCTCCATTCCACCAGATGTGCATGCAGTGGTACACAGACACCCTGAATGAAGTGGCTCCATCCAAAGAGGTAAGGGGGAAAATCAGAATCTCCTATCAATCCCACTTATGTACCTCTAATGCAAGCACCCTGCAACCATATCAGTCCCTGCCTGTCCATAAAGGAGATTTACAGCAAAGACACATTATCATTTTTACCAGGCCACTGAAAGTTTAATAATAATTCATCTACTGCTCTAAAGAGATGCAATAAATAGATCAAAACAGAGCTGAACTACTGGCCTCTTCTTTGCTGCTATTATTGTTCCAGATCACAAAGACAACTAGAGGAAAAATGCTGGTCTGCTATTTTCCAATGTGGCCCTGCTAGGAAGCAACTGTGGGATTTTGCATATGAACAGATCAAGTCAGCTCATTAGAGACCTGACCCAATGACACACATGCACAGGAAAGAAAGCCTGTTCTTTATCTTCTGTAGAACAGTGGGTTATGCTCAACCACATCATTTCTCTTTTTTAAGCCCACAACCACAGTTTTGCCTTTGAGTAAGTTCTACAGCAGACAACTGCTTACCCGAATCAGTCTCTGCTCACACACAGAGAGCACCTGTCCCTCTCTGGAGATGTTCTTTTCTGGGGAGACCAGCACCCAGCCAGCAGCATGGGGCTTAGAAGGGAGCTCCTCCCCTCAGGGGCAGGAGAGATTGCTGTGGACCTGGCCTGACCACAGGCACCAAACAGGGAGCCTGGATGACAGGAGGTCTGTCAGAGCAGCCAGGGCAGCACACAACACTCCTCCCTTGCTCTGTGGGCACCCAGGGGCAGCACCCCATGGGACGTGGCAGCTCCCTGGGCACCCTGTGTCCCCAGACAGACCCACCCTGTGCAGCACACAGGGGAACAAGCACAGCCCTCACGAGAATACCTCAGGAAACAAAGCCCAGAGGA
This sequence comes from Chamaetylas fuelleborni, assembly GCA_025629985.1. Lineage (NCBI taxonomy): Eukaryota > Metazoa > Chordata > Aves > Passeriformes > Muscicapidae > Chamaetylas > Chamaetylas fuelleborni. Next base: position 16,001,421 of record JAOTBB010000721.1, on the reverse strand, counting down.
GACCACAGGGAGCAGCACAGCAGCACCAGAGGGATTCTGCACCACGTTTAACAAGCCCAGACAAGAAGCATCAGCACACCAGCCCTTGCCTAACACCTCTCATGCCAGCAGCTACTCTCACCCTTCCAGGCTGGAGCCTGTTAATCCTCATTAACCTTCCTTCAACAGATAAGGAAGAGTGAAGTTTGTGCAGATGATGGACCCAGGGCTGCAGTGTGTGCACAGACTCAGAGGAGAGCTGTGGGTGCTGCATTCCCCAGCTGGCACACTCCTCTCCAGGCTTCCCAGGAGTGCAGCTCTGGCTGCCAGAAGGCACTGCCAGGAATCAGTGCTGGCTGCCAGGAGAACTCACCCTCATGAAGAGCAGAAATCCCACATCGTTCAGCAAGAATGTGTTTTCCTGCTACACTAGCAGAGCAACTGGTGGGATTCAAAGGAATAAGGGACTGAGGAGCAGAAGAAAGCCAGGAACATGAAGCAGCTCAGTGAAGGACTATCAGTACATGCTGGCACAGAGGATGGACATGAAGGAGCTCCAGCTCCAGCTGCACACCTGCACCTCTCCCCAGCCCTGGCTTCAGGTCCCAAGTCAGACACAGAAACTGAGATGGGGGATCCCATCATCACTGCTCTGAGAAGCCTCCCCTTGCACTTTATAACAAACATTCACTTTAGTGACACAACCATATGCAAACAAGTTCATTAAGCGGGGCTTTGCTCAAATGGCAGGAAGAATGGCATCACTCCAATCAAGTGTGGCCATGTACAAAGCACTGAGCAACACAGACCCAATTAAGCTGCCTGGGAACATGCATCCCCCTCGCTGCTTCCATGGGCTGCCAGGCACCACACAGTTCTCATCCTTTCACCACAACACCAGAGGCACCACAAATATTGCATTTTGCACAAGCAGCATGGAAATAAGAACCTGAAAGCTCAGAAGACAGAAAATACATCTTGGCAATGATGTTCATTTGCCCTTCCAGCCTCACAGAGGGTCCTGCCAAGCCCCAGGGTGACTTGGCAGTGGAGCAGCAGAGCTGTTCCACTCTGGGGTCTCTTCTCCTGCCTCACCCAACCCTCTGCTCTGGAGAGGAGCATCCACATCACACTTCTGCTGCCCCCTCTAGCAGAACTCCCTCAGCAAAGCACATCTGACTCCTGGACTCTGCTGCTCAGCCTCGGCTCCCCAGCCTTCTGCTGCACTCAGATCAAAGTTTGAAGCATAACAGAAATCCCCAGAAAGCATTTGGATTTCACAGGTAAGTCAGACAGCTGCCTTAAGGCAACCAGGTCTGCTGCAGGAAACCCTTCCCAGGGGGTTTAGCAGTATGTGTGTAGAAAGCAAGTAAAGCAACTGTAAGGGAAAACAGGCAAGAAAATAAGCAAAACAAAACAAACCATATATGCAATAATAGACTTACATCTTATTGATAATGAACATTAAAAAAAAAAGGGTGTAAGGTGGCAAGACTGCCAGACCTTTGTGATCCCAGTGAAGGTGAAGGGTCTCACATTTGTTCTTTCATGCCCCTTTCTTCCATCCCTCTGTGCAGAGGGAGGACAGTTTGCTCTCTGCAGAAATATTTTAGGAATAAGCAGTTGACCCTATCCTGAATAAAATAACTGATCCTGTGCTAGGCAGAGAGCAAGACAATTAAATACAATCCAGGAGATCACATTTGACACATCACTGGCCCCATTAGCAAGGCACAAGGGCTCTGGTGAGCAGAAGAGCCTGGGGCTGACAGCTCTGTGAGCATGACTGAAGGCTCCTGACACCCACACTGCCCCAGCAGCTCCCCCAAGAACTGCTCTCACTGCACCTTCAACAGGAGGCAAAGATCTGACCATGAAAACACTTCCAGGAGCTCCACCATAATTCAGGAGTTAGTGATTAACTCCCAGAGAAGTGCCCAACACAGCTGGCAGATTGCTTGTCCCAAAGTGAGATATTTGCACCAAAAGCATTCCCAAAACAGCTTGAAAAGAGTTTCAAACAGCTACTTGGGAATCTCACACCAAACACAAGTTTAAAAATAAATAAATAAAAAAGGAAGCAGCACTTCTAACCTGGCACAATAATCCCTGCTCTACCAACAGGGATTCATTCTGGATTCAGATCCAATTCTGACAATCCAACCCAACTGACTTATGGTGACTGTTGCTGTATTTGTGCAGGTCACAGCCAAGGCCATTTTCTTGCAGGACAAGAAATGCAATCCCAGCTCTGGTGTGCAAAGGGTCTCGTTAAACACTGGCATGCTTCAGTGTGCAACTGCCTTAGAGCCCCAAAGCAAGTCTCAAAACAGAAAGGGCCTCATCATTCACAGAAGACCCACACTCCACAGAAGGCAGAGGATTTGCATAAGAACATAATTTTTCAAGCCCAATTAGTTGAAACCAAAATCCTTCTTGCTGACGACCCCCATGGTGACCTCCAAGTGCTGCAGACCATTCCCATACAAAGGGTGCTCTGTCCTCCCTGTCTGACACTCCCAGGAACTTTGCAGGCAGGACGGGACAGCTCCCTGCAAAAAAACAAGCCCAAAGCCCTGCTTAGACAATAGATGTTTGTCACCACTGTCACACCATCACAAAGGGGAAAGAGGAAGCACAGGCTGCAATATCGGCCCCTGTTATGAAAGCAGCAGCTTTGTTTGGGCAGGAAAACAAAACCCTCGGAGCAATTGGAAGAGAAGGATTGTTAAAGCAAGCAGCACGGGAGCACAGGAGCAATGGAAAGGCACCCACAGCAGAGAAACCCAGGAAGCACCAGCTCTGCCTTGGTGCTCCTCTTCTGCTGCCCAGGCTCCCAACCCAGGAACCAAACCCTTCTGCTTCCACCTCCATCCAGTCCTCAGAGCCCTTCTCCTACCTCAGCCTCCTACAGCCCCACTGCCCAGCTCTGCAGCACTCCCAACATCCCCTCTCTGTCAGGCTCTCCCCTCAACCTGTAACTACAAGATGAACCATTTATCACAAACCAGTTGCCTGAACTGCATTTTCCTTGGTTTCAGCAGCTACATCATTCCGAGACCCATGACATGGGTTATTTCCTGAAGACCAACCTAAAAAGAGAGAAACCACTACCAAGAAAAACCAGCTGAGGGTAAAAAACATTCCAAAAACCATCCCTTCAAAGGCCCCTGTCCATGAGGACTTTAAGACATGCTCCCTTGAAAATAATTTCCTCTCTTCCAAGAGAGAAGCCTACAGATATAAGAGTGAGCAAGAAAATAAGTATTATCCTTTATCCTAAAATACACTTAACACCTGCAGAGAAGTATTTAGGAATTAGGAAGTGCCTTTGCCCATTTGGTGCCAAAAGAGGAAAAAAGCAAAAACACCAAACATGGATTTGAAAGTATGCTGAAAAAAGAGCCTTTTGCCTATCAAATAATTATTACTGTCATGGGCTATTACTGTTAGAGAGAAAGCTCAAAATTACTCTGTGAAAATACTTTCCACCCTTAAAAACAATTATACCTAAGCAGACCAGGAATGTTCCACCGTCTAAGCAGAACAAGCTGGGGGGATGTTTTCCTTGTTTTAGGGAGAAGCTGCAGTTTCCAGAATGAAAACGCCAATCTTTGCCTTTCTCCAATCTAAGCCCATTGTCCCATTGTTTACATCTGTAAATGAACTGCAAATCTGCTGCTGAGAAAAAGTTTAATTAAGAACTGAATTTAATAGCAGGTTCAGGCAACTTAACTGTCTCTAGAAACATTAATTTCATATTAGAAGTTAACTGTCTCTAGAAACATTAATTTCATATTAGAAGTAACTGATCCCTATAAGGGAGCAGCACTTGACACAATGACACAGTCCTGCAGCAGGACCAGGCTGCTGGCACCGTGCAGCGCTGAACTGGATCAAGTGGGACCAGATTCCCTTCAGCAAGAGGCTTTTTAAAACCTCCAGGGAGCCAGCAGGTAGGAGATGGATGGGCTCCAGCTCCATCCAAAGCAGAGCAGCACTCGCTTACTGTCAGCCACGCCTGCAAACAGCAAAGTTCTGCTATCAACACCCTCAGAACACGGCCTTCATTTAATCCCTGACCCTGCTGCTCTTCCTCCTGCTGTCTCTGTATCCCAGCCCTGCTCCCACAGCCTGTGTGAACAGCAGAGCCTGGCCTAGAAAGAGAGCAGCTCTCCCTTTATCAGTTCCACTGTCAGAAGACAATCCTGCTTTCACAACCTTTTTTCCTGCTATTACTCTGAAGAAATCCACGATTTCTTCTCCTGCCACACCACTTCAGGAACAGTGACAGGTTGAGGTGAGTCCCCCTGGTGCTGCCAACACCAGACTCACCAAGTGATCAGCTTTCCAAGTGCTCCACCATAAAAACCTCTCCTGAAAAGACCAGAGCCACACGTGGTCCTTGTGCCAGACATGCTGAGAGAACACAGGCACCTTCACCCCAAGGCAAACAGCCAGGGTCTCCAGGGAAGAGAGGGCAAACAGCCAGGGTCTCCAGGGAATACCCCAGCACAGCTGTGGGACGGGTGGGTGCAGCTGCCTCAAAAGGCACGGGACAAGTAGCAAAGGGAAGAAGGTGCTGGCCATGCCTCCATCCAAATGGCTGAGGGTGCCAAAGGCCACTGCCACCTCAGAGGACCCTCCAGGACATCCCAGCATCCAGCAGGCACCAAGGAAGAGCCAACTCCCCAGTCTCTACTTGCTGTGCACCCCAGCTGAACTGTAGGCAGAGTGCAAGACTGTGTCAATGATGTTTTCATGCATTTGAACATCTGCTCTGCAAGTCAATCCGCAAGAAAAATTCCCCTAAAATTTCCCCTAGGTGTCTCTAAGTTCACAGTGTGGAAGCTACCACCCACCCTCTGATCCTCTCACACAGCCAGAGAGTCTTCTGTGCCAGGAATAATACTTCTCCCTATTCCAAGAGGCAAAGTAGGCCTAGAGCACTTTTAGCACAGTTGTGCCTGGTTTCACCCAAAGCCACGGCAGGGTGTTTTTCAGCCCCAGCACAGGACCAAGCCCTCTGCTCCAGCAGTTCCTGGGGCAGGTGAGAGGCCCAGGCAGGGCAGGGGCGGTCGGACAGAACCACAGAACAGGGGCTGTGGTGGGAGAACATCCCGGGCCAAACACGAGCGAGCCCGAGCAAGAGAGTACAGGCAGGTACTCCTGAAACACGCTCCCCAAACCAGCCCAGACTCACCAAGTCTTGGTTAGCACACTACGAGGCACTGCTCTCAACAGCCTCCTTCCATGCACACTCACAACCCCCAAACAACAGTTAGTTGCAGCTTCCCTAATGGCAGCACGGTAGAGGAATGAAACAGTAAAATGGGTATTTTCACCCATAAAAACCATCCCGAGCCATCAACCAGCACCAAACACCGTGAGCAAAGGGCAGAGTGGCAGCACCCGTCCCATGCCAGGGCGCTGCTGTGGGTGTCCAACGCTGTCTCTTGACCAGGGTCGGCTGCTCTGGAAGGATGCTGGCAGCAGGAACAGCACTCCAGAAACACCGGCACGCAGCTGGCAGGGCCAGAGGGCTCTTCCCACGCGTGGGTGCTCGGAGCAGTGCCAGGACAGCCACCACAGCCGGTGACCGGGCAGCCTGCGGTGCCCGTGTGATGGTGACACGCTGTGTCACGTCTGGACCTGTTGTGAGGCACGGCAGCACCGGCCGAGCCCCGAGCCACCCCCGCACGGCGGCACCGCGCCCCCAGGGCTGCTCCCCGCGACGAGGCCCCGCTCACCTTGAAGTCGCGGCTGTGCTGCGGGGTGTACTCGAGCGTCCAGAGCGCCCGCACCAGCTGCGCCAGCTGCTCCGTCACCTCGCCGGGCGCGGGCGGCGGCCCGTCGGCGGGGGGCGGCCCGCCGCGGAACTGCTCCAGCGCCAGGAACTCGGCGAACAGCTCGGTGTTGCTGAGGCACTGCAGGATGGCGTTCATGAAGCAGGTGTTGCCGTGGTTGCGCAGCCCCGCCACGCCGGGCACGGGCTCGGAGCCGCCGGCGGGGCGCGGCGGGGGCTCGGGGCTGCGCGGCGGGCCCGGCGGGAAGCAGCTGCCCAGGCCGCCCGTGGCC
>JAOTBB010000721.1:15980926-15994165 GCA_025629985.1 Chamaetylas fuelleborni | reverse complement strand
CCGGGGAGTGGGGTTGGGTGGGTGGGGGGGGGGGCGGGCCGCTGCGGCCGCGGTGCGGCGGGCGGGCGCCGATCCCCCGGCCGCCCCTCAGCGCCCGCTCTCCCGCAGCGGCCGCCGCGGCGCCCGGTAAGAAGATCACGGCGCGGCTGAAGCGCACGCTGCCGGTTCGCGGCCCGCAGGCGCCCACGCTGAGCGAGCTGATGCGCTGGTACTGCCTCAACACCAACACGCACGGCTGCCGCCGCATCGTGGTGTCCCGCGGCCGCCTGCGCCGCCTGCTCTGGATCCTGCTGACCCTCAGCGCCGTGGGGCTCATCCTCTGGCAGTGCGCCGAGCTCCTCATGAACTACTACAGCGCCTCGGTGTCCGTCACCGTCCAGTTCCAGAAGCTGCCCTTCCCCGCCGTCACCATCTGCAACATCAACCCCTACAAGTGAGGAGGGGAGCTGGTGGGAGGGTGGGGGGTCAGCACAGCACCGACTCCTTCCCGAGTTCGTCCCGGTGCTGCCTGTCAGCGCTTTCCCAACCTGGCTTCTCCCTGTAGGGCGCCTGGTGTGCCGCATCCCCTCTGTGCCTGTGCCTTTCACTCTCACCCCTCACTGCTGCCTGCTGACCTCGGCTCCGTTCATGCTGCTTTCTGCTCTGCACAGCCCCTGGCAGCTCTTTGGCTCTCTCCAAATTCCCTTCTTCCCAGGACCAGAGTTCCAGGATTACAAACAGCATCATCTCCTAAAGAATGGAAAGGGGACGTCTGTCACTCCTCTCCTGCTTCTTTCTTTCTTTATGAGAGATTTTGACATGATTCATCGGCAATACTTTTTCTCCTGTCAAATCATGCTTTATATTGCTCTCTGTTCTGCTGCCAGATTCCCACCCCGGTCCCCACTGGGATCCAGCTCTTTGATGACTCTTCACAGATGAAGTCTTATTTCCACGTACTCTGCCTCCTCAGGCTTCTAACATAAGGAGCTTGAGAGTCTTGGGAGAACTTTCTCTGTAGTTCAGTCTGCTCTGCTCCCTGGGGTCTTTGCTCCAAATCTCTCCGTGGATACAACTGTGTCTGCCCTCACTGATGTGAGAAACTGGTGTGAGACCTGCACGGAGAATTCTGTCCCAAGCCATGGCACCCACAGTGCAGCAGGCACTGCAGCTGGGCAGTGAGGTGGGATGGCATGTCACTGTCAACTTGTCTCCCATGCAGGTACAGTGCCATGAAAGAATATTTATCTGAGTTGGACAAAGAGACAAAAAAGGCTTTGGAAACTTTCTATGGATTTTCTGAGGGCAAGTCCAAGGTGCGCCGGTCAGTGGATGAGTGGAACAACACAGGGAGCGACTTCTTCCAACAGATCCCTCTGCTGAAGGTGGAGGACTTCTCCAGGACAGCGACTGAGCTGCACAGTGGGCAGAAGAGAAGAGTAGAGGGAAGTGTCTTTCACAAGGACTCGTCCATCGTGAACTCAGGCGATTCCAATGACATCATTGGCTTTCAGCTGGTGAGTGTCACTGTGCCCTGGCCAGCGAGTTCCCTTGGGGCAGCAAAGGGCTGGCTTGGGGTCAGTGTCCCTCTGGCAGGCTTTATTGCCTGCTCAGGTGGCTTTGCAGTGCCCTGTCTGCACTTCTGCCTAAGCCTCCGTGGCTGCTGCAGATTCACTTCCAGCTCTCTGGAAAAGCAGTGCCTTCCTGAAGTCTTCCCAAATACAGTCAGTGTCATCTGTGACCTTTCTCTTGGTCCTGAAATATTTGGTCATGTCACTTAGCCCTGCATAAAAGGTCTTTGATGCCCACTGTAACTTCATACATGGTTATTTCTGTGGAAGAGAAGCACTATCAGATGTACCTTGTACAATCCTTAATTTACACCTGCCTTGTAGAATCCGTGATTTCAGTCCATCTGAAATGTTTTTTCCCTTTGTGCTTGTCAGTGTGACGCGAACAACAGCAGTGAGTGTGCCCTGTACACATTCAGCTCGGGTGTCAACGCTATCCAGGAGTGGTACAAGCTGCATTACATGAACATCATGGCACAAATTCCCCTGGAGACTAAAGAGAAATTGAGTTATTCTGCTGATGACCTTATACTGACATGTTTCTTTGATGGCCTATCTTGTGACAAAAGGTCAGTGCACAGAAAATTCCTGCCATCCTAACCGCTTATTTCCAAGCCCATAATATGTAGGAATGGAATATTTGGTATTTGCTGAATTCCAGCAGAAGCCACTGCTAGTTCTGTGAATCTGCTTCCCCCCTGCTATTAACCCCCATTCCCACATTAAAACTTCCTCGAGTTTCCATCTCCTGAGATATTAAACTAGATCATACTGCCATGTGTTTTCAAGTTACTCAGAAAGAGACCCACATCTTTCAGCAGAATAAACTTTTTGAAAAGAAGTAATAAACCCCCCATACAGTCCTGGTCTGTCTCTTGTCCAAACCAAAGTCCAAATATGCTGCCTTTCTCCCACAGATAGAACTACAATGTCATGATATTTGATTTCTTGCAGGCACTTCACTCGTTTCCATCACCCTCTCCATGGCAACTGCTACACCTTCAACAGCGGCGAGAACGGGACCATCCTGAGCACCTCCACAGGTGGCAGCGAGTATGGTGAGTGGGGCACTGCACACCTGGGGTGTTCCAGGGCACTCTCTGCACACCTGGGGTGTTCCAGGGCACTCTGCACACCTGGGGTGTTCCAGGGCACTCTGCACACCTGGATTGTTCCGGGGCACTCTGCACGCCTGGGGTGTTCCCTGTAGGTTTGCACACCCGGGGTGTTCCCTGTTACTCTGCACACCTGGATTGTTCCGGGGCACTCTCTGCACACCTGGGGTGTTCCCTGTCACTCTGCACACCTGGGTTGTTCCAGGGCAGTTTGCAGAGGAACTGTTTGATAACAAGTGGTGCAGCAAACTGGATCCTGCTGGAGCGTGAGTGATGTGTTGGCTGTAGATGTACAGGCTGATTGGGGAAATGCCTGTTTGAACTAGTGCAAACTCTTGCCTGAGAATACAGATAATATCATTGCATCACTAATGTTTTCCAGCTGAAATTACTGCTGCCTAGTTATATAAGTGAGTTCCAGCCACGTTCTCAGCAGCTGTTATTTGTTGTACTCGGTACCACCAGGGGATGTTACTGGCTGCAGGTGCCTTGGTCTGGCTGGGCAGAGGCTGTGCATGGCTGTTACAGTTCTGCTTAAGGCCAGATAACATGAAATAAACCGTGCTGCCCTCCCTGACCAGAAAACATGGCTCTGGCTCCTGGTATAACTTCCTGCCTTATCTCTGGTTCAGGATTGCACGTTGTTCTGTACATCGATGAGGCAGACTACAACCCCTTCCTGGTGACATCCACAGGAGCCAAGATCATCGTCCACGACCAAAACGAGTATCCCTTCATTGAAGACATTGGCACGGAAATTGAGACTGCAGCGGCCACCTCCATAGGGATGCACTTTGTGAGTGGCAACAATCTCCTTTTCAGGTGCACCTTTGCCTTGGTACAGCTGTAAATAGGAACTGATGGAGTGATTTCAGAGAGCCAGCAGCTCCAAGGCCTTTAAATACCTCCCACTCAGCAGCTGAAGTGCCCTGAAGGAAATCCTGTGATAGCACTTTTCTGAACAAAAGAGGCCATGGGAAAATCAGTCTTTATAAACCAAACCTGGGATATTGTTTGTTCTCCCTTTTCTTCCACCCCTTGGCTTTCCAGGGGATTTTTGGTTTTGTTTTCCCAGCAAAATCCACAACCACAGAAGTGTGTTGTCAAGTGCCTTGTTTGGCTTTAGCAATGAGCAGGAAGTTTCATCCCAGAGAGTCCCTGGGGTGGAGGAGCCAGAGCTGGAGTTGTGGGTCCCCACGTTGGGGTTGGGTCCCTAGGGATGGTGGCAGCACAACCCCTTGAACTGTTTTGTGAATGTAAACCTCATTTTGCTGGTTTTCTCTCTATCCCAGCTATAAAAACACCCTCGTGGGCAGCGGCTTTGCTTTTTCCAGCTGTGAACAAAGGCAAGGAGAGCTGCAGCTCCTGCTTTCCCCATTTAGTGCCGTTCAGAGGAGGCATTTGGCCCAAGGGGGTTCGGCACAGCAGAAAGCTGTGCCAGGTCCCCTTTCATCTGGATGGGCTGTTAAGTGAGCACTTCAGCTCTGCCTTTCTGCCTTCTGCTCTGGTCTGAGCATCAGCCGTCCTGCTTATCTGGGTGTGCCAAGGCCCTGCATTAGAAAAGACATTAGAAGAGGGCTGATGTTTTACAAAATGCAGATAGTTAACTGTCTTCCAGCTGGCTGGAAAACTGGCAGCAGCTCCTGAGAGGTTTGGGAACCTGGATGGTGTGAGGACACAAGTCTCACAAGACTTTTCTCTGTCACCATCACACTGAACAGAGACGGTCACACAAGGCAGAGTCTCAATATTTAATGTAGTATATTCCTGGCACAATCGGTTTGGAGTGTTGCTGTAGTATAAAAAACAAGATTAGGCACATCTTAGTGTCTGTATATAAAAGATTTGTTTTGAGGAAAGGATCCAATTGCATCCTAATGAGGCAGCTAAAATAGAAGCTGGACACAATTTCATGTCTCAGAGCAAAAGCTGGGGATCACTGTCCTGCTGGGAAAGGACAACTGCAGAGAGCCTGCTCAGTGGTGGGGGTCAGGATTGTCAGGACAGGGCTGCAGCAGTGAGGTGCCAGATCAGTCCTTGTCCCCACATGCAAGGGCACAAAGAGGACACAGCAGCTGTGTCCCTGACTGTGCTGGGCTCTGAACACAGCATCATTGCACATGGGCTTCTGCTGGGTACTGCAACTGCCCCTCACCTCCAAAAATATTCCAAGATGTTTGGCATGCAAACAAGGCATTGCTTGGTCAGAGTTACAGTGCTTTAGTTAAATATTTAGTTTGGAAAATATTTCAGTACCTGAAGGAACAAGTAAGCTTTTGTAGGAGCATAAGCCACAACAAAATAATTCTATACAAAGGATCCATCATGTCTTGGAAGCCCCAGGAGCAGACTGAGGCAGTGTCTTGGCACTACATTGTATGTGGAATTTAAAAGCTGGTTTCAGTCAGTTTTCAGAAGTAATGCATCTCTAATATGCATCTTTCTCTCCAGAGAGAGATCTGAGCATCTCTAAAAGCACTGATTTGCACCACAGTGGCCCAGAGCCATCTCCTGCTGTAGACAAATTGGTGAGGTATGCTCCTATCAGATGTGGCCTCAGGGGCTGCATTCAGTGCCTCAGGGGTTCATTCTGAGCCATTCTCAGGTTCCTGCTAAATTGATCCTTTGTGCAGAATTTTAAATTCTGATTTTAAACTCTGTAGAGAAAGGCAGGTGAATGGATTCTTAAATGGATGTTTCTTGTGGTTTCAGGCCACTTTGTTGTAAAGTGGATAATTACTGCAGAAAGATAGCAGGGGCTGAGGGAGGTAAGGCAGGCTGCAGAAAGTGGGCCATGGGGCTGGAATCAGGTTTGGGAATTTGAGGGCTTCCAGCCCTGGTTTCACAGAGCTTGCAGGCACAGACGTGGCACATCAGAGCTCTTTGCTCTGGGCAGAGATTTGGAACAGGAAAAGTCATGAGCATTTGAGAGGAAGGGTCAAAGCAGCACCTGGAAAATGGTTTGAGGGAGACACAAACATTTGATTTAGAGTGGATTGAGAGAGGTGCTGTTGAGCACTAGTGGAGCCTCAAGTGCTGTTTAGCCACGGCACAGGAGCAGCCAGTGCAGCAGCAGCTCAGGCAGGCAGGGATCCTCACAGAAAATAACCCAAAACCCCCATCCAACAGCCACCATCCCTCAGAACACAGACACCCAGAGCAAAGCACACACAGCCTCTGAGACCAGGAGAGAGCATGCACATGGATTAGAATACTTTGAAAACCCCTCACTGCTGTGATTATAGCACCTTGCATTCCTGCAGGAGGTTTCCAGGAAGACAGCAGAGAATCCCACCAGAGCAGTGTTTTGGGAAACGGATATTTGAAACAAAAAACCCTTTGTTTTGACAAGGGATTGACCAATCATTTTAGGCAGCAAAAGGTAAACATTCTATTTAAAGCTGCCTTATCACTTACAGTTTCAGAGTTGGGATAAAGTGTCGCTGAATCCTTTGGTGAACTCCAGAAAAACAAGTTTTGTTTTTTTTCTGTTTCCCAGACTCGGTCTCGCAAGCTGAGCAAGCCCTACAGTGACTGCACAGAGACAGGAGCTGACATACCCGTGGACAATCTCTACAACAAGAGCTACTCACTCCAGGTAAAGCCATTACATTTGGGGTTATCAGTTGCTTGAAAACTGCCTGCATAAAGAGCTTTGTAACAGTCTGTGGTTCAGAGACTGGGAGCAGCCTGAGCACAGGGTTGTGCTGATGTAAAATGCAATGGCACTTCTTAAAATCCAACTTTGATTCCTAAGTGGTTGCTGTTTGAAGTTCCCTCAGGCACCCTGTTAGATAAAGAGAGAACATGAGCTCATTAGGCAATTTTCAAGCAACGTGAGACTGGAAAATATTGGCCAAGTAAAGGTTGCAGCTAAGTAACCCTTGAAGCCAGAAATTGTGACCTTTAGGACTCTAAGAATAACAGAAACCATCTAATCAGTATCCAGATAGCAGGATGTTTGTTTACAGAGTAAGTTTCCACTAATTTTGCATGGTTTCTGTAATTTTGCCCTCTTGGAGAGTGTCAGTTGTTCTGGCACACTCCACTTGAAGAATTGTACTTACATTAGTTGCTGCCTGCTGCAAAGCCCAGGTCTAGGCTGAATTTATGTTATATGGGGAATATGAAATCTGCTGTGGTAGTGCCAGGTAGGATCACCCAGACATCATCTCAGGTTTTTAATAACAGTACTTCACCAAAACTCAGTGCTCAGGAGGGACTGGAACCAAAAGGCTTGACTGGGATTTAAAAGAGAAGTTCTGTTCCTGCATGTCCCAGTGTTTTAGCACAAACCACAGCTCCTCTGCCTTGTTAATCCTCCCAGCTTCACCTCTCCCAGTAGGCACCAGCAGGGTTTGGTGGAAGCTGTGAACGTTTGCTGCTGTGAGTCACTTCCCACACCTAGTTTGTGATTCATGGGCCACGTGCCATGGCAGGCCTAAAACCCTCTCCTTGACTCTGTAAAGAGCAACTGCAACACTGAAGCTTTTGGTGGCATTCATAGAACCCCCATGTATGTAATCCTCCGAGAAGATTATATTCTTATTTTTTGCACTAGAGCCTCAACCCTCCACTGTGCTTTCTGCCTGTGTTTGTATTCACCCACAGCAGAGTCTGAAGGCCCAGGGAAATGGGGTTCCCATCCCACTGCATTGTCATAAGCAGGATGTTTTTAGGTGCACAGGAGCCTGGAGCTTGGTGCTGCCTCTTAGCCCCCAGCTCTGTTTTTTCTCCCCAGATCTGCCTGCACTCCTGCTTCCAGAAGGCCATGGTGGAGTCCTGTGGCTGTGCCCAGTACGCCCAGCCCTTACCTGCTGGGGCTGAGTACTGCAACTACAAGAAGAACCCAAACTGGAGTTAGTATTGAAACACCTCTGGCAGTGCACGTGCCTCAGCTGCCAGTCCTGTCCCCTGCAGCACCAACTCCTCACACAGCCCCCTGCACCCCCAGTGTCCCTGTCACTGCCCCTGCACCCCCAGTGTCCTGTCACACAGCCCCCTGCACCCCCAGTGTCCCTGGCACAGCTGCTGCACACCCAGTGTGCTGGGATGAGGCAAATCTGCCTTAACCCACTTAAGCTGCCACCCCCAGAGCCAGAAGTGTCTCCCTTGCTCACACTGACTGGTTGGTGAATCTGCCCCTGATGGTTTGTCACCTGTGCCCACCACAGAGCAGTGGAGTGGAAGGCTAACCAGGTGTGGCAGTTTTCATGCCTGTATCAAGTGACAGCCACTTCTCAAGAGCCTTTTGCAATATCTCTGGGGTAAATCCTTTCATCCCCACCGTGTAGGCGATGGCCACAAGGGCCACCTCTGCCCCAGATGTCCCACTCCAGCCCAGGTAGCAGGTTTTCTCTCTGGCTTCTCACAACATCCTGCTCTTCCCCTGCAGTGTACTGCTACTACAGACTGCATGAGAAGTTTGTGAAGGAGCAGCTGGGCTGCCAGCAGATCTGCAAAGATGCCTGCAGGTGAGTCCTTGCCACAGGCAGAGGTAAGGTGTGTGTGGGAGTCAGAGCTCACAAGTGACATCCTGCTTTTCTCTGCAGCTTCAAGGAGTGGGCACTCACCACCAGCATTGCCCAGTGGCCATCCACCGTGTCAGAGGTCAGTCCCCAGCTGTTCCCCACCAGAGCAGCAGCCTAGCACAAGGCACTGAGTAACCCCAGAGGCTCAGCACAGAAGCAGGAGCCCCTGGGGTAGTCAGTAGCATTCAGCAATGCTGCTCCCAGAGACCAGTCTGTAGTGTCCAGCTCAGGGCTTCCCCTCCAGGAGTTTACCATGAAACTGGAATTTGTCTTGGGAGATCCCCTTGGGCCCCGCTGGGCTGTCACACACTCAGGTCTGGTGCCCAGACTAGCCCAGGGAGGTGTGGAGCACGAGTCCCTTCCCAAGGGTCTCTGCACAAGAACCTGCAGCTCGAGTAGCATTTTCTGTCTGTTCTCCAGGACTGGATGCTCCGGGTTCTCTCTTGGGACAAAGGGCAGAAACTCAACAACAAGAAGCTGAACAAGTAAGTCCCCCTGTGTGTTCCTGCCTTGCACCTCCAGCTCTGATACAATCTTGGCAGCCCTAATGATGGCAATTGGGGAAAAAGCTCCCTTGGAGCAGCCCAGCCCTACTGGTCCAACTGGTTATTTGCATAGTTTTTCTGTATGTTTCATGTTATTGTTTTACTAAACCCTCTGCCTGCCTCCTGCTTCCCCAGGACAGACCTTGCCAACCTGATGGTGTTTTACAAGGACCTGAACGAGAGATTCATTTCAGAGAATCCTGCCAACACGGTGAGTGAGCGTGCTGGTCCCTACTCCCAGAGACACAGCACTCCTCCCACGCAGGCTGGGAGCTTTCACCTGCCCAGGGGAGCAGTCCCACACGGGCAGGGGCAGGAAGCTGATCTCAGATATGCACCTCTGGGCTGGTCCTGCCCTTTCCAGCCCTTATCTCGGGCCACGTCTGCCTGTCCAGCCCCGAGCCCTGTGCAAGCTCACAGCAAGCACAGCTCCAAGCTCCTCCTGAAGCAGAGCCAGAGAGAACTACAGCAGAGATGGGCCCAGTGCATTTGGGAGTGCTGAGCAAGCCCTGAGTGCCCGGCTCTGTCTCCCTGCCTGCTGTACCAGCACCATGCACAGTGCCCATTGCAGACCCCAACCTGGTGCTCTCTGCCCTTGCAGCTGGTCATTCTGCTGTCCAACTTCGGGGGCCAGCTGGGGCTGTGGATGAGCTGCTCGGTGGTGTGTGTCATCGAGATCGTGGAGGTGTTCCTCATCGACTCGCTGTCCATCGTGCTGCGGCGCCAGTGGCAGAGGGCCAAGAAGTGGTGGAGCCACCGCCAGCGGGGCACGGGGCCAGCACAGGCCGGTGACCTGGAGGGGCAGGGCCACACCAACCCTGCGTGCCTGGACGAGGACCTGCCCACCTTCACCACCGCCCTGCGCCTGCCCCTGCCCCAGGACAGCCCCCTGCCCAGGACTCCCCCCCCCAACTACAGCACCCTGCGCCTGGAGAGCGCCTTCAGCGAGCAGCTGCCCGACACGCTGGAGCTGCGCCAGCACTGACACTGGCACCTCCCACCCTGCCCGCAGGGCTGGGGCTGGAGCCACAGCACGGTGAAAGGCACAGACCCAGGCAGGCACTGAGGGGCTGTCAGGTCACACCCTCACTCAGGGATTGAGCCGGCACTCAGAGCTGCCCTCAGCAGAGCTCGGACACAAAACCAAGGGCTCAGAGACATGGGGAGCTTCAAGCACCATCAGTTGTGGAGTTAATGATGGCAGGAGATGGCTGGAGCAGGATGTGGTACTAAGCTGGGATGTCTCACCAGGCAAAGGCACGCATTAGCCACCAGCTGCACACACCCCATTGCATGTGGGCAGGAATTGCTCCACAGCAGCAGATTGATGCCACATTGAGCATTAACACTAATTGCTCTCTGCTGTGTGGCTGGACCTGTGGGAAAAACCCCGGGCTGTCAGGAATCCAGGATGGCATGTGTAGGAAGGGCATGACAGGGGCTTGGGTAAAGCACAAAAGAGCATTAAAGGAAAGCGCTCACTTGAATTTTCATTAGAAACCTGATTCCAATGGTTGCCTGAGGAGCTCTTTCTTGTGAGATGAAAAGCCAGGACAACCAGAAATGTGCTTGTAGGGCAAGTTACTACACAGCTGGGGTAGGAAAGCCCGAGTCATCCCCAAAGAATCATCTGAAAGGGCATGAAATCCAATTTGGAGCACAGTAATGAAGTGTATCCTCTGCAAGCTTGTTCCATTCCACAGCACTCAGGCAGCCCTTAAACACAACTTCCAAGGAGCTCATTAAATGACTTCCCAGCAGCCTCACAGGGAGCTCGCTGGCTGCTCCTTCCTGCTCAACCCCAGGCAAGGACTTCCTCCTGCAGCCACCCAGTCCCAGCTGCCTGCCCTGGACTGGCAGTGCCTGGTGGATGTCTCACTGCACCTGTACCTCATCCACCTTGCCCTATCCACAAAGCAGTGTCAGCAGCCACCTTTCACCTCCTGTGCTGCTCCCCCTGGGCCAGGGGCTGCTGCCTGTGCCCACCCAGCCACGAGAGCTCCTGGGGCACCCGACTGTGCCCTGCCCTGGGCTCCCCAGCCTGCACCAGCTCCCTCCTGCCACAGCTCTGCTGCCTTCAGCACCTGTGGAGGTGTGAGCAGAGCCCACTGCACACGGGCTGCTGGGGTCTGTGGAGCCAGAGCCATGCAGAGCATGTGAGGGGTGTCTGAGTGGAAGAGTCTGTCCTTGCCTTTCTCTAGGAGCTTGTTTTATAGAGGACAGTGAGAATCCAGGAAGGTTCTTTAATGTGCAATAAAACCTATTTTAACTGAATTATTTAAATAGATGATAAACTGAGAAAATAAAGATATATTTTTGAGTAACTGCTTTGCCTTTTGTTTTTAAATCACTGCTATATGAGTTAGTTCCCTGCAGGCATCCAGAGAGCTGAGAGACTTGGCTCTGTATAATCAGGGGCTGTAGGTTACCAGCAGGGATGGAGCAGGGGGTTCTGTGGGACCCAGCTCAGGAGCAGCAGGAGGAACAAACAGTGGAACAGTGAAAAGGCCTTTCACAAAGCAATGTAAACCAGCAAGGGACCAAAACCACTGGAACTTCTGGTGTGCCCAGACAGCTCCACACCTGGGCAGTCCCTTGGAGGCCACAGGAAAAGTGAGAAGCAGATCTGGCTCAGCCCCTGGTCCAGCACTGAGAGGTGCTCTGGGCAAGCCATGGCTCATCCCCATCATCTCTAACAGCATCAAATACCAGCACTCATCATGTCAGTCATGGGCAGCAGTGACAGCACAGACCCAGAGCAGAACAGAGCTACCCCACTCCCCTGGGTGTTACAGGTGTGGGCTGTCCCCACTGCACAGGGACAGGAGCCACAGAGCCCAGAGCTAAGGAACACCTCACCACAGACTCTGCCTGCCAGCCTGGTGGTGCTGCCACAGGAGCTGGTTTGGCCCCGTTACACCTGGCTGAGGAATTGCCTTCCCATGCAGAGGGGTCAGCTGCCCCCAGAGCACAGGGAACATTGTTCCTGCAGGGAACATTGGGGGGCAAACAAACACCACAGAGGGGGCCATGCCACAGTTCTCCCATTCCACAGCTGTACCTGTGTGTGCAGCAGCACCTCAGAGACCACAGCTCTCCCCAGAACTTGCTCACAGCTGCTGCAGGCAGTGCTAAGGAGAGACTGCCCGAGCTCAGCTCGATGCTGGTCCTGATCCTTCCCCACTGCTGAGCTACTCCTAGGTTTCTTCTTCCCCTCAGGCTGCTCTAGAACCCCTACCAACCTCCAGCCCTCAGAGCTGGATTAAATCAGTGAGTGCTGATCATGCAATCAGCCCCCTGGCAGGAGGGAACCCCCCACACCCGGCTCTAGGGCCAGGGAAGGCACTGGCAGCTGGCACAGATTGGAATGGGTCAGAGGTTTGTGTTTCTAAAGCCTCCCCAGGGGAAAACAAAACCTTGGAAAATAAACAGAGTGGTGCCAGCCCTGCACAGAAGCAGGTGTAGGGACTGGTCAGACTTTATACCAAGAACTGCAGTTCCAATAAGGAGAATATCCTTTGATGGAGAGCAAGGCTGCTAACCTGTAGTGGTTCAGCAGCAGAAATGTCAGGGCCCTCCCACTGAAAACCCAGGATGTGTGTCCTGACAGGTGCGTTTTTTGGGAGAACACTTGCTTTAAATTCTTTAGAAAAGCACAGGTGTTTGGCAGGTGCTGTTTGCAGTCACTCCTGGGGCAGGTGCAACACCTTCTCTCCATGTATGAATAATCCTCAGAAGGCAGAGGGCCACGGAGCTACAGAAATGCTTCACTTCATCCTGAGTTAAACACTGAACTGTGCTGAGTCACCTGAGTCACCTCAAACACAAAACCACCGGGGACAGTCTGAGAGTCAGGACTGGCACATGCTGAGCACCATAAACCCAGAGTGCCTGAGACACCCAGCCTGCAGTTTATGGGAACAGCAGGCTGTAAAAGGCAGGGCTCAGCACCAGCCCCTGCCCCACTGCTGGCTCCAGGGCTGGCTGGGAATCCATGGGGACAGGATTGCCAGGGTGGGAGCCCAGCCAGCCCCAGGCAGGGCTCCAGAGCCCCCCTCACTCAAACAGCCCCCGCCTGCCTGCCATCCCTGGGATACAGCTGCAGACAGAGTGCCCAGCTCCTGGGCAGGGATGGCAATGACCCCAGAGCCACAGAGCCACAGCCCCGTGGCACCACAGGGCTGCGGGGAGCAGCTGCAGCACCCCAAAACACAGTGAAGGCACTGCCTTGGCAAGGGACTGGCTGGGGAGAGTGTTGAAACAAACCTGCAGCAGCAGCTGCTGCTGACTCACGGGAAAGGCTGTGGGCACACAGGGACCAGCCCTGGCACACCAGGACCAGCCCTGGCACACTGGGACCGGCCCTGGCACACTGGGACCAGCTCTGGCACACTGGGACTGGCTCTGGCACACTGGGACCAGCTCTGGCACACTGGGACTGGCTCTGGCACACTGGGACCAGCCCTGGCACACTGGGACCGGCCCTGGCACACTGGGA
>JAOTBB010000721.1:15954522-15972329 GCA_025629985.1 Chamaetylas fuelleborni | reverse complement strand
GGTGCCGGTGCCGGGCTCAGCGGGAGCGCTGCCGGAGCCGCAGGTACGGGGGAGCGGGAGGGGTGTGCGGGGTCGGGGCTGGTCGGTCCCTTCCCCCGGGACGCTGCCGAGGAGGGCAGCGCTCGGGCATCCCTCGGGCATCCCTCGGCAGCGAAGGGACCGGCTGGACGGGCTGATCATGGTGTGTGTGTGTGTGACACGGTGCGCACCTGAGCGCACCCCTCTCTGCCTGCCTCGGCAGCGGCGGGGCAGGTTCGTGTGGGCAGGTGTTTGGGATGCACCTGGTGTGCCGCCAGGGGTAGTAATTCGGATTTAAGCTTTATTTACACAGGGGTTTTCTTTAATCTCGCTGATAAAAGAGAATGGGAGCAAAGCGCGTCTTGGTGGAGCAGCTGGGTGTTTGTTGTGGCTGGGAATGTGCCTGTCCGCCAGGGTGGGGGTCCCGGGGAGGCAGAGGGTGCTCGCAGCGTCCCGGGGATGCAGCTGCCGTGCTGGGGGTTTGCCCCTCTCACTGTCCGGGACTCCCGTTGTTCCTTGCCCAAGGAGCAAAGTGAACTCAGCAACATGCCCTTGCTGGCACATGAGGAGCACGGCTCGTGATTGTCGGACAGGGGCACCGTGGCCGCCTCGGGATGGTGGATTGGTTTGGGTTGGAAGGGACCTTCGAGTTCATCTCATTTCAGCCCCTGCCCTGGGCAGGGACACCTCCCTGGCTGCTCCAAGCCCTGTCCAGCCTGACCTTGGGCACTGCCAGGGATCCAGCACAGCTGCTTTAGGCACCCTGCCCACCCTCCCAGGGAAGGATTTCTTCCCAAAATCCCGTCTAGCCCTGCCCTCTGGTAGTGGGAGCCATTCCCCCTCGTCCCTTCAGTCCAGGCCCTGGTCCAAAGTCCCTCTCCAGCTCTGCCTTCAAGCCATGCAAGGGGCTCTGAGCTCTCCCTGGAGCCTTCTTCTCTCCAGATGAGCACCCCAGCTCTGCCAGGCTGGCTCGGAGCAGAGCTCAGGTTAGGCAGGGCAGTGGGAGCAGAGTGCCCAGCACCCAGCACAGTCAGGTGAGCACTATCTCAGCTCCCAGACTGTAAATACTGCTGGAGTGCTGCTCACTGCCCCTTGGGCTGGAGACCCAGAGGCGCCTGCGTGGGTTGGAGCTGGCACCGTGTGCTGTGTGCCTGGCCACTGTGTGCCTGGCCACTGTCCCTGCACTCCAGCAGCAGACACACAGCATCTGCTGGGAGCTCTGCCCCCACCTTGAGACAGGTTTTCATTGCTTACTCACACCTTGCTGCTCCACTTTTCAGACTGCCAGCCTGTAAACTTGGGAGGTAATAAAAGAAATTCCTCTAATTTGCAAAAATACCACTGGAGAGTATCGATGTCTCCTTCAGGAAAGCTGAGCTTTTCCCTCAGGGCTCAGGGGAGATGGCAGATGAGCAGCTGGTGATCAAAGAGGAGTGACTGGTTTCCCAGGAGAGAAAGTGCTGAGCAATCACAGTGGCATCGGGCCGGTAGTGTCAGGGTGGTTTTGCAGCCCGTGTCCAACCCTGGAGATTCCAGGAGTGGGCCAAGTTTTGCTCATGACTTTATTTCCTTCCAAGTGGCAATTGCCCTAGGAAAACCCCAGAGGAGATTCAACAGAGTCAACAGCATCATTTCGTAATGTGGGAGTCTGATGTCACTGTGAGGTGGAGGAGTTTCAGCCAGGATGATGCTGGGATGAGGCAGGGCTGGACTCAGCTGCTGCAGACAGGGAGGACACGTCCACAGCACAGAGAAACCCCGCTGGGAGCAGGAGCAGGTTTCTCTCAGGGTGGCTTTGGTCATCACAGGGGAGCACGTGCTGGCAGGACAGGGCCATGGCACCCTGTGGGTCCCTGTGCACCACAGGGCCTCGTGTCCCTGGGCTCACCCCACACGGTTCAGATGTCCCAGTTCAGATGTCCCTGCTGTCACCAGAGCAGCCCCGAGCAGGGCATGGATGTAAAGCAGTGCTGGCTCCCCAGAGCCACCTGCCAAGGGTTCAGGTGTCCCTCGAGGGGGTGGCACCTGCTGTGTGCCTCCTGTTAACATGAGAATCTACATTGCAAGAAAGTCATCCAGGTGTACTCAAATGCAGCTTTTGCTTCATGCCATTTCTTCTATCCCACATGAAAAGGAGTGATTTCTCCCAGCATTGTCAGGTTGATGAGTGACCCACAGAGACCAGCACACAAGTGGGGTCTGCCTGTGGCAGGAGCCAGTGGTTGGTGGCAGCAGGGACAGCTGAGGGCACACATCTGGCCAGCACCAGCCAGGCAGGATCCTGCCCTGCACAGGGTTTGCAATCTAATCTAAATCTTTTATTGGATTTCTTAAAAGGCAGAAAATATTTCCTTGTCTGCCTCGCTGGGCTCCCCAGATCCAAAGGAGCTCTGAGGATTGGGCTCTGTAAAGCCAGGCTGACCTTGCCAGGGGCTGAGCTGGGGCAGGGGCAGGGTGGCCCTCGGGCTCCTGTCCTCCCACAGCCATGGGCAGCTCAGCTGAGGCCGAGGTCACTGCTCCCTTTCCTTGTACCTGCCCCAAACCCAGCCAGGCTCTGGAGCAAGGTCTGCTCCCTCTGTGAGCAAACACCCCCAGGCAATGCAGGAGGAGCCTCAGTGCCACAAGGTCCTGAAAGATGAGATGGTGATCTTGGAGTCCAGGGGTGCAAGTGCCAGGACATGAGTCTCCAGTTCCTTGGAGAACAAAATCTTTCTCTGTAGGAGTAGAGCCTGCCCTCGGATCTTAGAGGAAGCAGCTGGGGTTTGTTCTTTCCAAAATCCTCTCCCACAGAGGATCACCTACATCTAACATCACAGGTAATAGGCATGCAGTGAAAACCATCATCTCTCTTTGTGTCATTGAGCAGGAATTCAAAATCTGTTGGGTTTATACTGTTGTCAAACTGGCCAGCACATCAAAGAATCAGTATTTTTTATTTTTGAAAAGTATGAGGAACCCACCTCCTTTCACTCCCCAGGGCCTGTGCACACCTTTGCTCACCTGCAGCAGTGCTGTGCCACTCTCATTCCTGCCCTGCTGAGTGCTGCTCCTCAGTGAACTGTTGCTGCATTATTCCAGCACTCTTCCTCCCAGGATGGGGCCTGTTCCCAGCATTAATCTTTAACTGTGCTCTCCTGCAGCTTAAATCTGACAAATGTTCTGAGTGGCTGCCCCAGGTTCCTTTTGAAATCCTGCCTCGGGATGTTAAGATTTAGTAACACAGATTCTAACCTTAAAATAGCAGCACAAAATGTTCTATTTACTCACAAAATGAATGCCAGGTATGCAGCATCCCTCAGCAGAGCGGGGGAGTGGGGGGGGCCGTACTGATAATATCTGTCAGACAAAGGAATTTGGTGGGAAAAACCAACCTGGTGTCCCTCCTGCAGCAGGCAGCAGCCCTGGACAGCATTCCTGGTCCTGGGAAAGGTGCTGCTGCTTCTAGCTCCTCTTCTGTCCCTCTGAAAGCTGGATGTGCTCTAATACTTCTTCCTTTTAAGAAAAATCTTCTCAGGCTCCAGGTGAGGTTGAACGCTGAGCTGAGTGCCTGAGCTCTGCCTGAGGCTGCTGCTGCTGCTGCGTGTGCTGCTTGGTCCATCTAGTGTTGGCTGGGGCTGGGACAGCATTGCAGCTCTGTCAGTGAGCACACAGCATTGCAGCAGTGAGCACACAGCATTGCAGCATTGCACACAGCATTGCAGCAGTGAGCACACAGCATTGCAGCATTGCACACAGCATTGCAGCTCTGTCAGTGAGCACACAGCATTGCAGCTCTGTCAGTGAGCACACAGCATTGCAGCAGTGAGCACACAGGATTCCAGCTGTGTCAGTGAGCACACAGCATTGCAGCAGTGAGCACACAGCATTGCAGCTCTGTCAGTGAGCACACAGCATTCCCACTGGCTGAGCAGCTCCTGGCAGGCACTGCCATGCAGCAGCACCAGGAGCAGCCACGTCCTGCAGGTCCTGGTCACTCAGCTCTAGAACCAAAAGGTGACAGAGGCATTCGCCACCTCTGGAGCTGCCAGTCCCAAAGCTCTCCTGTGTCCCCAGCAGGCTGGGTGACGTGTTGCTGCCATGGCATCACCCTGGCTCGTCTGTGCCGGGTTTCCCTGGGTTCCAGCCCGGGGCAGTGACTGTGCCACCCCTGCTGTGTGACAGAACAGGGGCACCTGGTGTGGCACAGCCCCCCCGAGCTGGTTTGGTGTCTCCTCTCCTGCCCCCAGCAGCAGCATGAAGCTGAAGAAGTACCTGGTGCGGGCGCTGCACCGCCTGCAGAAGGGCCCTGGCTACACCTACAAGGAGCTGCTGCTCTGGTACTGCGACAACACCAACACCCACGGCCCCAAGCGCATCATCAAGGAGGGGCCCAAGAAGAAATTCATCTGGTTCTTCCTCACGCTGCTCTTTGCATCCCTGGTCTTCTGGCAGTGGGGGATCCTCATCAACACCTACCTCTCCTACAACGTCACCTCGTCTCTCTCCATTGGCTTTAAGACCATGAAGTTCCCTGCAGTCACTGTCTGCAATGCCAACCCTTTCAAGTAAGCTTTGCTTCTCCCAGTTTCCCCATGTGTGCCCTAACCCCTCAGAAACATTGCCAGTGTGAGGTGCTGAGGGCCTGTTCCTGTCTCAGACATCACGTTAGGAACATCAGTGGAGTCACCAAGTGGCCCTAAAAAGAAATAAAGCACAATATGACAATGAATGGCTCAGAGCCACAGGAGGGTTCTGCAAGTTCTTCTGGGCTTCATAGGATCCCAGAACAGTTTGGGTTGGGAAGGGAACTTCAAGTTCATCTCATTTCACCCCCTGCCCTGGGCATGGACACCTCCCACTGTCCCAGGCTGCTCCAACCCCAATGTCCCACCTGGCCTGGGACACTGCCAGGGATCCAGGGGCAGCCACAGCTGCTCTGGGCACCTGTGCCAGGGCTCACCACCCTCATGGAGAAGAGCTTCTTCCTAACACAGTTTCTGCACCATATCAGTCAATCTAATGAAGGATTTTACCTCCCTGCAAACTTTCCTCAGCTCGTAAAAGAACCAAATTCTGCTCACCTTTCCCAGCCAGAATCAGTCTTTCCATCTTTCCCCACCATTTCTTTCCTTCCCCTTCCTCGCTGTGAACATTCTTCTCGTTGCTCATACTCCAGTCACTAACAGCTGGTTCCACAGTCCTGCTTGCCAGTAGCCCCAGAGACAGAACTGAATCGTGACTTCAAAGGGGTGACTGATTTTCATTAGATTTCCTTTAAATTTATCGTTGTTTTAAATCCATGCAATAGCGTAGCCCGAGGCAAGATGCTCTCAGCCAACACAAGAATTGCTTTAGGGGTGGTTTTTCCTCCACTTGCTAGAGATGTTTTGTGTAAACTGTAGTGAATTACTGAACTAGAAGCAATGTGGCCCAGCACTGGTGTGTTCACCCCTGGTTTATCCTCCACTGCCCTCCTGCAGCTGCTGGGACACCAGTGCCCGAGCTGGCTGTGCTCTGCGTGGATGCTCCCGTTGGCCTCTGGTAAATCCAACCCACTCTGAGCTCCCCAGGAGGGTCCAGGCCAGGGGGGTGAGCTGCCACGTGTCCCCAGCATGTGTCCCCAGCACGTGTCCCCAGCAGCACAGCCCTGCCTGCTCACAGTGCCTGTCCCCAGGTACTCGGAGGTGAAGCCCCTGCTGAAGGAGCTGGACAGGCTGATTGAGGCAGCACTGGAGAGGATCCTGCAGCCAGGGAACAGCAGTGACAACATGTCCCCACCACTGGACCTGGAGCTCTGGAACCAGATCCCCCTGGTCCTCATCGACGAGCATGACAAAGACAATCCCATCATCCTGGACATCTTTGAGAGCAACCAGACTGCTGTGGGCAACGAGACTGCCATGGGCAATGAGACCATGGAGAACTACACCATGGGCAACAAGAGCCTGGAGAACTACACCACTGCTGCAGCTGCACCTGCTGCAGAGAACTACACCACTGCTGCAGCTGACCCAGCCAACAGCACAACGGAAGAGAAGAAGTACAAGCTGGCAGTGAAGCTGGTGAGAGGGGTCCCTCAGTGCAGTGGGCAGAGATGAGGGATGGGTGCCTTGGCAAGGGTGCAGCAGGGAGATCTGTGTCTCCTCCCCACCAGCTGCCCCTGGCCACTCTGCCTTGGGCTCTGCTCTGGCTGTGTCAGCTCTGGGGACTGCCTGTGCCAACCCCTGCTGCAGGCTGAGCCCAGGACAGGGCAGGGCAGGGGTGTTCCCTGCAGGCTCCCAGACACCTTCACCCCTTCCTTGGGTCAGGCACCCAAAATGCCAGGAGAGGCTGTGGCTGTGCCCCCTCCCTTTCCTGCTGCAGTCCACAGTGCAGAGGCACAAGGTGGTCTTGAAACCCCTCAGCCCTGCTCCCATGGAGGCTCCAAGCACCCTGCCTGGGCACACCTCAAAGCTGGGGAAACTCCAGCCTTAAAGAATTGACATTTTCTGTTAACTCGTGGAGGTCACCCTGGGGCTGATGTATAACCTGCCCAGCTGGGAAATGTCCCTGGGGAAGGACCCTGTACTCAGCTCAGTGTCACAGCCAGCCCAGTGTCACAGCCCAGTGTCACAGCCCAGTGTCACAGCTCAGTGTCACAGCCAGCCCAGCGTCACAGCCCAGTGTCACAGCTCAGTGTCACAGCTCAGTGTCACAGCCCAGTGTCACAGCCCAGTGTCACAGCCAGCCCAGTGTCACAGCTCAGTGTCACAGTCCAGTGTCACAGCCCAGTGTCACAGCCCAGTGTCACAGCCAGCCCAGTGTCACAGCCAGCCCAGTGTCACAGCCCAGTGTCACAGCCAGCTCAGTGTCACAGCCCAGTGTCACAGCCCAGTGTCACAGCCCAGTGTCACAGCTAGCTCAGTGTCACAGCCAGCCCAGTGTCATAGCCCAGTGTCACAGCCCAGTGTCACAGCCCAGTGTCACAGCTCAGTGTCACAGCCAGCCCAGTGTCACAGCCCAGTGTCACAGCCAGCCCAGTGTCACAGCTCAGTGTCACAGCCCAGTGTCACAGCCAGCCCAGTGTCACAGCCCAGTGTCACAGCCCAGTGTCCCAGCTGGCTTGTGGCTCTGTCAGGCTGAACTCTCGGTTCCTGGGGGCTGCAGGCAGCTCATGGGGAGCCCGTGGGGAGGGGGCCGTGCCAGGGCCCCTGCTGTCCCCCCAGGCTCAGAGCTGCCTGTCTGTGCCCCCAGTGCAGCCAGCAGGGCTCGGGGAACTGCACCTACAGGAACTTCAGCAGCGCGGCGCAGGCGGTCAGCGAGTGGTACGTCCTGCAGGCCACCTCCATCCTCTCCAAGGTGCCTCTGCACGACAGGATCAGGATGGGCTACCAGGCAGAGGACATGATCCTGGCCTGTCTCTACGGGGCTGAGCCCTGCAACTACAAGTAGGTGCACACGAGCTCCCTGCCCCTTTTTGTCCCTGCAGGGATGAACAGCACACGGGTTCTTTTCTCTTTGTGAGGTATTTATCAGCTGCCAGTGAGATGCTGCTGATTCTCAGCTCTGACAACACTTCCCAGAGGTTTTCTGGATGTGATCCTGGCTGGAATATGTTCTTTTGGAGCAGTGCTGGCTGAGTTAGAGTTTTGGATGGGCTGCTTTGCTCATGACATATCAAGACTAGCAGCATCCAGGGTACCCAGTGACAGCCAGGTGCTGAGTCAGCAGCACCAGTTCTAGCCCCCTCCCTTTTGCACAAGGCTCTGAGAAATGCATTTTAGCCTGTGAACCCCAAGTTCCCATCTCCAGTGCTGAGAAGGGGAACAGCAGCACCCCAGGCTGTGGGAGCCCCGTCCCTTCTGCAACAAGGGCCACCAAGAACTGGCATCAGAGCACGAGCTGTAGTGCCAGCCCAAACCTCTAAGCACAGCCCAGACTGAGCAGCTGTTCCTGTCACCTGTGTGGCAAATGTTCCTCTCCATCCCACTGAGCACTGTCCCCAGGGCCATGGCCAGCAGACACCTGTACCTTGCCTTGCTTTTTTCCAAAAGCAGATGGATTGAAGTGCCAGCAGCTGTAGTCCCTGGGCAGCAGATGAGGCAATGGGAGGTGAACCCCAGCACAGCTGCTGAGCTGGGCCCACCATCTGCTTTTTGTCACACCCCTTTAATCCTTCTAAGAGTCACTGTTCTATGTGTATTCCAGGAATTTCACCCAAATCTACCACCCAGACCATGGGAACTGCTACATCTTTAACTGGGGCATGGATGAAGAGGCTCTGAATTCTTCCAACCCTGGGGCTGAGTTTGGTAAGGGAGTGCTCTGTGCTGGAGGAGGGGGCAGGAGGGGCAGACGTGAGGGTTCTGTCTCTTGGTGCCCATTCCTGTCACTCAGGACAGATTTATGATTCTCTGTCACTGGAGCACTGCAGCAGGGAACAGAGGCTTTCTAGAAGGGGATGAGCCCCAAAAGAAAAATGTACCACACAGAAAAAAGTGACTACAGCAGAAGGGCAACCTCTGGATATTGGAAATATCTGAGGCAGCACCTGGCAATTCCCAGCTATTGCCATTCTGGGCATTCACCACCATAAGTTTTCCTGCACAGGTCAGGCTGCCATGGCAGCCAGAGCCAGGCTCTTCCCAAGGAACAGGGAGAAGAAAATAGACTCCCTTCTTTCCCCAATACAATTCCTGTTGTGTTTTGTCTGGTGTTCCAGGGCTGAAGCTGATTCTGGACATCAGCCAGCAGGATTACATTCCCTACCTGTCCTCTGCTGCTGGGGCCAGGCTCATGCTGCACCAACAGAAGAGCTTCCCCTTCCTCAAGGATCAGGGCATCTACGCCATGGCTGGGACAGAAACCTCCATTGGAGTGCTGGTGGTATGTGTGGCATTCCTGGGGAGCAGATTGGCTCAGAATAATGTTATCTGATGGGACCTAAACCAAGTTTGCTTTAAGTCTTGGCTGAACTGGCTCAAACCAAAGGAGACAAGGTACACACCTGTCAGGGGCTGGAGCACTTTATGGAGGATTTTATGTAACTGTCCTGGCAAAGTGCTTTATTGAGGCCAGAAGACTGGGCTCAGGTCAGGCTGCCTCCTCCTCAGCCTGCCAGCTTTGCCAGGACAAACACCTGTCAGGGTGTTCAGCACCCTGCGCAGCCTCCTGTGCCTGGATCCCCCAGGGATGGGCTGCAGCCCCTCAGCTCTGCCACCCCCACTCCTTCATGGCTAGCAAGGCCAGTGGGGAGCTGAGGAGTTCAGAGCCTCTGGAGACAGGCACAGGGAGCTGTGGAGAGGTGCTGAGCTCAGTCTGGGCTTTGCTCCCTGGCAGGACGAGCTGGAGAGGATGGGTTACCCCTACAGCGACTGCACCGTCAACGGCTCCGACGTGCCCGTGCGGAACCTCTACAGCCAGTACAACACCTCCTACTCCATCCAGGTAAAACACTGCTCGCTCAAACAGCACCCTGCAAGGAAAACCATCCAAGCAAGCAAACCTTTGCCTGCCATGGGGGGTACTCATGGGGAATCATAAAGTCAGAAAACCTTTCAAGGTCATCAAATGCAAGTATCAACACAGCAGCACCACTGGTAAACCGTGTCCTGAAGTGCCACATCACCTGGTTTGTGAGCACTTCCAGGGATGGTGACTTCACCACTGCCCTGGGCTGCCTGTCCAAATGCTTTACAGCCCCTTCCATGAAAATCTTTTCCTAATATCTGATCTAAGCCCCGCATGGTTCTGTAGGAACAGTCACTGAGGCTCTGGAAACTTCTGCTGAGACAGTGTCAGAGTGACACTTCTCAGAAACCCATGTTTTGTGTACACAAGTGATATTTACCCCTGACAGGAGAGGAATACAAAGGAGAGATTCTCCCTCTGAACACTCCTGTGTTCTTCAACCTTTTTCTCTTTGGGGAAATCAAGTAATTTTTCACCATGGAAATGAAGCTGGTTTGTATAGGAAGCCAAACAGCCCTTTGCTTCTTCATCACTCTGAGAATTGGATGAGAAAGTTGAGTGTCTGTAAACCCTGAATCTGTAGAAAATTAGAGTGCAAACACTAAGCACAGGTTAATTTGTAACAGGCTGTACTGGAGAGAGAAGCAGCTCTTGAGGGTGCAATGTGATAATAAGGAAAACACCCAAACCATTTGGGGTGATTCACAGATGCACCTGCAGATCAGAAGGGCTTTGGGCTGGCAATGGTTTTATATTTCTACCTTTATATAATACAATAACAACTGGACCACTTTACCCAGATTTTGAAGATGCTTGTATAAGGTTTAAGCAAACACTTGGGAGGATTGCAGGATTGCATTATTCCCTGGGAGTGCAAATGCTGACGGAGTTCTGTGCCCCTGTAATGCCACTTCAGAGCCCTCTCAGCAATCCAGGCTCTTCCATCACACCCTGGCTGCTCTGCACTCTGTGGACCTTTCCTATCACACAGAAATTCTCTGCTTCTGCTACCCACAGCTGTTAAATTTAATTATCTTCTCATGGACTTTGCTATTGCTTTGTGCTGCCTCATGCAGAATCCCACTCCAGTTTTGGGTGATGAAATTCACACCTCACTGAGCTCATGGCAGCTGGAGCTGCAGCTGGATCCTCCCCAGGACAGCAGCACCTACACACAGATCATTCATATGTCTGCTCTTTATGTTGGAGGGTTTGGAAATTAAAGTGTAAAACCAGCCCTGTGTAAAGCCTGGAGAGCACAGCCATGTCTGTGGTGGAAGAGAACATTTGTACTCCCTTTGGGAAGCTCGAATATTACTTCTATGAAGCCCTGAAATAATTGAGAAATGAGCAGTTTCCTGTGTGAGTGGGAGCTGAGCTCCCTCCAGGTCTCACCCAGGGCAGCTCCATGAGTGCCCCTAAAAACTCCAGTGCCCAGCAGGGCTGGGAGAGGTTCTGGGCAGGGACAGCCCCACGTTCTCTGACCCTCACCCCTGTGTGTGTGCAGCCCAAAGCACCAGTTCAGTGCCATGGGGAGGCAGTTTTGGGAGTGGGGGCTCTGGGAGCTGATGCCAGCAGTGCCAGCCCTGAGCATCCCCTTCCCTCCCCAGGCTTGCCTGCGCTCCTGTTTCCAGAACCACATGGTGGAGATCTGTGGCTGTGGGCACTACATGTTCCCCTTGCCTGAAGGGGTGAAGTACTGCAATAATGAGGATTTCCCAGGCTGGGGTAAGAGCTGCTGGGGGTTCCTGGGCTCTGCTGCTGTCCCTGCAGCTCCTGCACTGCTGCTCCCCATGGATGTGGCCACCTGGGCCAGTGCTGGGGACAAGGGGCCAGATTTGGCTGTGGGCTGGGGGAGCCCATGGGCACAGAGACAAGAACACAGGGTATCACTCCAAGCCTCTGCACCCAAAAATTTTGGGTCCCGTGGCAGGGGCAATGGAGGGTCCAGTGCTCCCCTGGGGTGGCACAGCTCTGTGCTGGCAGAGGCCAGGGCTGTGCCAAAAATACCAACCCTGGGCAAGCTGGCTCTACAAAAGCTGTCTTCAGAAAGTTACAGTTTATTTTTAATTTATTATTAAATTGTCCAAGTGTTTTGCCCAAGCTTCTCAAGGAAAGGAAAGTTGAAAGGGAAGATGGCAAATCTGTGCAGAAGGGTCATACCTAATATTTATTTTGATAAATGAAATTGATATAAGTCAGTAAGTGGGTCCTTATCTAAACAGATCCTTTAATTTGGTTTTCACCAAACAGCATATTGCTATTCCTCACTGAGATCCAGCATAAAGCAGCGTCAGATCTGCATTGACTCCTGTAAGGAAACGTGCAAGTGAGTACCTGAGCCTGATCTGGCTGCTGGGCAGGTGGAGGGATCCTTTTGTCTGACTCCCATCAGTCCTGACTTTCCTAAAGGGCAGCAAACCCTGCAGGGCTGCTTTGCCCTGTGAGCACTGGAGTCCCAGAGACTCGAGAGGAGGGGGAATCTCCAGACTAATGCTGTCTCTGTTCCCTCCAGTGACACACAGTACAAAATGACCATCTCCATGGCAGACTGGCCATCAGAAGCCTCTGAGGTAACCCTGACTGCTTGGTTTGTGACAGACATTGATGGTTCCTGTTCCCAGCACAGGGACACTCGCTGTGCTCAGAGCTGGTGTCAAAGCTAAAATCTGTGTTTTGCACACACAACCAGCAGCAGCAGCAGGGCTGGAGGCAGGAGGAGGGAACCCCCAGCAGCTCCTCCCTCCTGGGCTCTGTCCCAGGGCTGAGCCCACCTTGCACAGCCCCTGCCCCCAGGACAGGGAAGGAGCCCCCAGTGCCCTGCTCAGGTCCAGAGCATCCCCTGCACCTGGAACAGGCACAGCACCCGTGGGGCTCCTGAGCCTCTGCTCCTGAGCTCATTCTGTTTTCCTAGGACTGGATTTTCCATATTCTGTCTTATGAAAGGGATATGTCAACAAATGTGACTCTGGACAGGTGAGTGAAAGGAACAAGCACTTTATCTTCTCTGCTGAGCCTGTTAACAGCAGCCTGACACGAGCCCTGGCGCTGGGCCAGTGCAGGGAGGACAGGGTTTGAGTGTGCTCACCTGGGACACACAGAAAGCAGATCCAAAAAGCACTTCATGCATGTCCTGTGCTCTCCAGAGCTGCAAACTGGGTCAGTCAAGCTCAAACATGCAGTTAGGTACAATCAGCGTGGAGGACATTCCAATATCATAATGTTTGTCACTTCACACTCACCACAGCCAGGCTGGAGGTGCAGGACGTGGACAGGCAGCTCCTCACTGAGGTGGGCTTTGTTCTTGACAGGAATGGGATCATCAAGCTGAACATTTACTTCCAGGAGTACAACTACCGCACCATCTCGGAGTCAGCTGCCACCACGGTGAGCACAGCAGGGCGTGGGCTGGGCAGGGCTCGGGGCCCTGGGCACAGTGTCACATCCCTCGTCCCTCATCCCCCCTTTTTGCATGGCTGCTGTCACCAAGGAAGTGATGGAGCCACCTCTGCCTGGTGGCTCACAGCCCTCAGTTCCTTCCCCCCCTCCACCTCCATCCCTGTCCCAGCCCTGCAGGGCAGCCCCAGCAGAGGGGACCCAGCAGGCAGGTCCCAGCTGTGGGGGCATCCCCACACAGCACTGGCACCTGGGTGATGGCTCGGGGGTGGGCACACCTGGCTGGGCACACCTGGGTGATGGCTCGGGGGTGGGCACACCTGGCTGGGCACACCTGGGTGATGGCTCGGGGTGGGCACACCTGGCTGGGCACACCTGGGTGATGGCTCGGGCTGGGCACACCTGGCTGGGCACACCTGGGGGTTCCTGTTCCTCAGCTCAGCGTGCTCTCCTCTGCAGATCGTGTGGCTGCTGTCCAGCCTGGGGGGCCAGTTTGGGTTCTGGATGGGGGGCTCGGTGCTGTGCCTGATTGAGTTCGGGGAGATCATCATCGACTCGCTGTGGATCACCGTCATCCACCTCATCAGCTGGGCCAAGGGGCTGCAGCAGCGGCGGGCGCGGGCGCGATACCCGGACACGCCCCCGACGGTGGCGGAGCTGGTGGAGGCTCACACCAACCTGGGCTTCCAGCCCGAGCCGGGGCCAGCGGGGCCAGCAGCAGGGCCAGCAGGGCCAGCAGCAGGGCCAGCAGCCCCAGCACTGCCCCCCGAGCCCGGCACGCCACCCCCCAACTACGACTCCCTGCGAGTGCAGCCCCCGGACACGCTGAGCCCCGACAGCGACACGGACACCGAGTGACCCCGGGGTCCTGTCTGTGCTGAGTGACCCCGGGGTCCTGTCTGTGCTGAGTGACCCCGGGGTCCTGGTCACTGCTGCAGCTGTGCTGAGTGACCCCGGGGTCCTGTCTGTGCTGAGTGACCCCGGGGTCCTGTCCACTGCTGCAGCTGTGCTGAGTGACCCCGGGGTCCTGTCCACTGCTGCAGCTGTGCTGAGTGACCACACTGTCCTGTCCACTCCTGCCAGCTGTGCTGAGTGACCACAGTGTCCTGTCCACTCCTGCCAGCTGTGCTGAGTGACCACACTGTCCTGTCCACTCCTGCCACCTGTGCCAAGTGACCACAGTGTCCTGGCCACTGCTGCAGCTGTGCCACTTGCTGGGCAGTGTCTGTCACAATTAGGACAGAGTTAAAGGCCAAGCTGTCCTCTCCTGTGACTGATCACAGGAGGAAGCCCTGCCTAACAAACCCTGCAGTAAAGCTCCCAGTCAGGCTTTGGCTGCAGCCTGGAGAGCTCATGCACATCACGTTGCTGTCAAGTCCTGTCACCGTTTCTCATCCCCAGCTGGGTGGCAGCAGGTGATGGCAGGAGAGGACAGGACATGGTGGCAGTGGGTGCAAGGCCATGGCCTGTGGATCACAGAACCCTGGGAGAGTTTGTGCTGGAAGGGACCTTAGAGACTGTCTCATCCCATCCCCTTCTCAGCACTCTTGGCACAGCTGTGCCACACCCTGGAGCAGAGCCTTGGGATGGGACCACAGCTACTTCTGACCTCGGAGCTGCAGAATTTCCACTCCCAAACCACTACAATGGGAACAGCAGGAACTGAGCTCTGCCTTCACTGCTGCAGCCCCTGGGTGCCCTGCTGTGCTGCTGCCCAGGGTTTGCACCCTGGTGGGACAGGGGGGCACAGCTCTTGGTGTGTGCCAAGGACTCCACAGAGGCTGGGGTGGGAGGAAGCACCAGACTGTTTATCACTCTTTCAATAATAAAAAACTGATTTCAAAGTTGCCTTTAGCTTCCCTGCTGGCAGGGGGGGTAGTCCAGGGCTGACAGGACATTGAAAGCAGTGGCTTGCAAGGAGAACTGTGCTGACCTGACCTGAGGGCAGTGGGGCCTTTGGGGGTCCCTGGGCTGAGTGGGGCAGTGAGTTCACCTGGCTCTGGCTGGTTCTGGCCCCCAGGAGCTTTCCCAGGAGCCCATCACAACCCACTGGGACTGGCCTTTCTGAAGTACTTCTGCAAAAGTTCAAGAGGAAGCACAGTGTGGTTAAATCTCATAGCAGAACACGATGTTCTGGGCACGGTGCCCAGTGCAGCCACGGAGAGGGGGGTCCAGGGTCCTTCTGCAGGGGAAGCTCCCCAGCACAGGGTGCTCTGGGCAGAGCTGCTGGGCAGAGCAGAGCGTGCCCAGGGTCCCTCCAGCCCCTTGGCAGTGGTGGCAGTGGTGGGTTCCCAGGTGCTGATGACCACCAGCAGCAGGACAGAGGAACTGGGGGACGGTCTGACAGCTGAGGTGCCACCAGCACAGCTGATTCTGCCCCACAGAACAGAGTTCTGTGTTCAACATTCACTGAATCCAGATTCAGGAGTACCTCCTTAACATGTCCACACTCTGCCCCAGGCCTTTCCCCCTCAGCTGGTTCTCTTTGAAGGGAGAAGGACCAAGAGCCCCCAAACACACTGCTCTGTCCAGAACCACCTCACCCAGGTACAGCCTGAGTTCAGCCAGCCCCTAAACTCACCTGAGTGGCAACAGGGCACACGACAGGCAGCAAAAACATTTGCAAAGACAGAGGAATCCAGCCCTTACAAGCTGTCCTAGACTTTTCCTGTCTCCTGAAAGGAACATTTCTGTCTCTGGGCACCACAAACACTCAAGCACAGCCTCCTTTCCCACAGGAGAGCTCCTGTAAAGTGATGGCACTTGATCCCACATCACAGCAGAATCAGAAACAGGGAGCTGACACCCTCCCCTGAATCAATGTATGCAGTGCCATCCCTGGCAAAGGCCTCCAAAGGACTCAAAAGTGAAAAACCAGAACACACAGAGCACATGGCTTAAACCATGGGGAGTGCTGAGAGCAAGAACCTGGGCATCTCCTCCCACATTCTCACCTGCAGACAGCAGGTCTGGGATGGGCTGCTCACCCTGCCCTCTGCCCTCAGCCCCAGCTGGCTGCCAGCCCAGCCAACAGCAGCAGAAAGGAACAGCCCCAAACCCTCCCCAGCAGTGCTGGGGCAGGGGCAGGGTGGGAGAGGCAGGGCTGGAGAGCTTCACCTCCTTCCAGCAGGAGTGCAGGGGACAGAGTGTTCTCTCAGGACAGGGACAGCTCAGCATTCCAGTCACAGCTGGCTCATGGAGCTGTCTGACATCCCATAAAAGTGGGAAGTGTCCCCAGAGCCTGGCTCCAGCCTGTCCCAGCCCAGCTGGGCAAAGGGGTTTCACTGCAGCAGCAGTGCAGCTGCTCCAGACCCAGCTGCCATCCCAGCTCTCAATTCCCTGTATTCCACCCCACTGTCTCCCAGGACAGCACACTAGGGCTGGACCAGCTCTTTCACAAAAATCTGTGTATCAAATGGGAGCAAATTCTACAAGAAAGCACCACTTTCCTTAAATTCCTCACGAACCTCATGGCTTTCAGTAGAACAGTAAGATTGCACCAGGAACAACCTACAAAGCTGGTTTTATTCTCAGGGCTGAGCTTGATCAAGCCCCAGGTGCCAGCTGAAGATGAGGAGACCCTTCCTGACCCTGAGCAGTGGCTGCTGCCTGCAGGCAGCTCCCTCTGTGCTGCACCTACCCCATCACCTCAGACACAGCAGATGAAATCTCTGAAAAAGCTGCACAAAGCAGGAACCCCACAGCACCTGGCAGAACATTCCACAAAGCAGGAACCCCACTGCACCTGGCAGAACATTCCACAAAGCAGGAACCCCACTGCACCTGGCAGAACATTCCAGCACTCCTCAACCTACTCAGGGTCACGCAGAGTTTCTGGGAAATCTGGCTGTAGGACACACACCTATTTCTAAAGATGGAAAAACAAACAAGCTTTTCCTAGACAAAGACATTTATTAAAAGTTAGTTTGAAATAAATCCCCAGAGATCTTTTCACTGTCCTTGCAGGAATGAAAACCATTATGAGGCGAGTC
Organism: Chamaetylas fuelleborni; assembly: GCA_025629985.1. Lineage (NCBI taxonomy): Eukaryota > Metazoa > Chordata > Aves > Passeriformes > Muscicapidae > Chamaetylas > Chamaetylas fuelleborni. The sequence continues at coordinate 15,955,494 of JAOTBB010000721.1, read as the reverse complement.
CTTGAGCAGGGGCCAGCAGCAGGGAGGGCACAGCTGGCACTCCAGCCCCCCATGGTCACAATGCCAGGGGCAGGGAGGGCACAGCTGGCACTCCAGGTCCCTCATGGCAGCAATGCCAGGGGCAGGGAGGGCACACTAGCCCTCCAGGCCCCTCATGGCAGCAATGCCAGGGGCAGGAAGGGCACACTAGCCCTCCAGGCCCCTCATGGCAGCGATGGCAGCTGCCATCCTGCGGGGCAGGCTCTTGGCAGCCCGCTGGAACTCCTCTGGCTTGGCCTTCAGCAGAGTCACAATGTTCTGCAGTGACCTCGAGGGCTGCAGGCCCAGGGCATCCATTACATTGATGAGATAATCTGCAAAATTCAGGAAAAATTCGTATTTAACTTGCAATAGACAGTGTGAAATGAAAATACCCTTGTTCTGGGTGGCAGAGGGAATCCTGCCACCCAGAGCTGCCAGCACAGCCCCAGCAGTGGCTGGGATGCAGCAGAGGCAGGAGCCCTGCAGGGTGAGAGCAGCCTGGGTGTGACAGGAGCTGACATGTGCTCACCAGTGTCCGTGGCCAGCTGCTTGGTGGAGTGTGCTGTGAGCTGGGGGATCTGCAGGATGGCCTCACAGTACGTCTGCATGGTGGCCCTGGCAATGGAGCCCAGCCAGTAATCAGCCACATTGTCCAGCTCTGGCAGCTCCTCCCCTGCACAGACAGACAGACAGACAGAGAGCCTTGTTAGCTCATCCCCTGCACAGACAGACAGACAGCCCTGTCAGCTCCTCCCCTGCACAGACAGACAGACAGCCCTGTTAGCTCTTCCCCTGCACAGACAGACAGACAGCCCTGTTAGCTCTTCCCCTGCACAGACAGACAGACAGCCCTGTTAGCTCCTCCCCTGCACAGAGACAGACAGACAGCCCTGTTAGCTCTTCCCCTGCACAGACAGACAGACAGCCCTGTTAGCTCCTCCCCTGCACAGA
>JAOTBB010000721.1:15938589-15950663 GCA_025629985.1 Chamaetylas fuelleborni | reverse complement strand
TGCAGCAGCTGTTGTTTGATGCGCAGGAAGACGGAGTCGAAGGCCAGCTGCTGGCACAGCTGGTTCAGTGGATGGCCAGCACAGCCCCAGCCCCCAGCCCCTGCCCCTGCCCCTGCCCACCTCCATCCTGGGCAGCTGCAGCAGCTGTTGTTTGATGCGCAGGAAGACGGAGTCGAAGGCCAGCTGCTGGCACAGCTGGTTCAGGCGGCCCAGCCCGGCTCGGGGCGCTGCCAGCAGGGAGTGGCTGCTGCTGCCCTTCTCCTGCACACAGAAACACCACACACACTCAGCTGCCAGGGAGGGGCTGTGTGAGCTGCCTGCAGAGGTTCTGTGGGCCAGCCCCGTGCAGCAGAGCTTTGCTGTTTCCTTTGGAATGACTATTCCAAGCAGTTCTTCAAGACAGAAGCTGCCACTGCTCCCTGAACTGCAGGACAAGGAATCAGCATCACATTCCAGCCTCCCCAGGCTCTGGCACATGCTGGGCACTGAGAAACTTGCAGAGAAGATGGCAAAGCTGCCTTTGACTCACGGGGCACAAGTGATGCCCTGGATGGAATTAAATTCTACCTGTGGAACTGGACAGTTTAGTCAAGGTTTAAAGTCAACCACATGACACTGAAGGCAGAACCACAAAAGTTGCAGGTAGAAGAATCAAAACATTTTGAGGAAATAGAACTCAGAAGCTTGAATTCACTACTCCATGTGACCACTGATGGCAAACATAACTTAGATCCATGAGAAGATAACTAAAATTATTCTACCCTGTTCACAGATCCATGCATGAATGATCCTGCAGAATTCTGTTTCAGACTGGACAGGGCAGCAGAGCCTGAGTGGCAGAGAAAGCCTCAGAAGGTGTGTGGGCTCCAGAATTTGAGATGGCTCCAACACAACCTTCCAATACTTTCTGTGATAAAATCTCCCTCACCTGAGCTGATAAGGGCATGTTCACAAAACAGAGCCAGGATCTGGGAGAGATGGAATGAGTCCAGACTTCCTGGGTTTGGACATTTCATCTCTCCATGTATCAGTGTCTCTGTAGAACACAGCCCAGGGAAAAGCTGCAGCCCAGCATGAAAAGTCATTAGACTGGAGGGGGAATCCAGGTATCATCTACCCAAAATGGGCCCAAGGGCACACTGTAACAGAGGCAGGCTCCCCAGGCACCAGGGCTACCTTCAGAGTGTGAAGTGTTTCCATAAGGCTGCCATACTCAGATGGGTTCTCCTTCAAGAGATAATTGTATTCCTGCCAGGGATTTTTTATGGAGCTCTTCTTTTCTGCAGAACTGGTGTCCTGAAAGCCAGAAAAACTGCAAGGGCTGTAGGAGTCCGAGAGATACTTCCCAGCAGTTGACAAAATTCTGAAAACAAGTACACAAAAGTCACCAGCAGAATCCTGTGGACTTGGCAGTCCTGTCCTCATGCTGGCCCAAGGACCAGCACAGCCCTTGAGCAACTTCAAGGGAGACAGAGACACCAATTGCAGCCCACACAGCTCATCCTCTCATCCACTGAGCCACTCAGCAGCTGCAGAGGTGCTGAGAGCACTGAGGGGTTTGAGCTCTGAACACTGAGGGGTTTGAGCTCTGGGAACACTGAGGGGTTTGAGCTGTGGGAGCACTGAGAGCACTGAGGGGTTTGAGCTCTGGGAGCACTGAGAGCACTGAGGGGTTTGAGCTCTGGGAACACTGAGGGGTTTGAGCTCTGAACACTGAGAGCACTGAGGGGTTTGAGCTCTGGGAACACTGAGGGGTTTGAGCTCTGGGAACTCGAAGGCAGTGGGGCCCCACTGAGCACTGCAGGCTGGGCTCTCCTCGAGTCCCACTGAGCATTTCAAGGAAGCCCAGGCTGAGCAGGGCACTGCTCACTACAAGGAGAGCAAGACCCAGGTGCTGCCTGTGCCTACACTCAGGCTGCAGGGAGCCCATCAGGTCAGGCCCACTCTCATTTCAGCACGTGATTCATGCCCCATGTCACAAGGGTGAGGATCTTGCCAATTTGGTGGAGTGGAAAATTCCCTCCTGACCCCCATCTGGCAGCCCATTGCTGGCAGCCAGCTATCCAAGGAGGAGGACTCTTGGGACTGTCTCAGGAACACTGGGCAGAACAGTCCATGCCCCATCTCTGACATGGGGAATCACTGGTGGCTTTCCCTCCACGGCCCATGCGAACAAAGCACTTTGAGGTTTGCTTTCTTTCAGCTTGGTTCCTACACTGACAGCTCATGAATGAAAGCCACCAGTGCTCACCTGCTGGCCAGCTGCTGCTCAAAGTCTCCACACTGATGAAGGAGTTCACCACAAATGGAAATTATCCTGGGAAAGAACAAGACAAAAACACACTGTGAGATTTGAGGCAGGTAATTCCAGACCCCCCTCAGAGAACCCATCTCAGACCCATGTTAATAATTATGAAATGCCATAACAAACCACAGCCCACACATCTGCCAAGTCACTTTGGTGATTAACTCTGCACCCATTTGATAACACTGATTTTTTTTTGCCCAGTGGCCTCATCCACGTTCTATTTCTTGTCATTGTGGGGAAGGCCAGCTCAGTGTCACTGGGAAAAATTCTAAGAGCTGCTAATATCACAAGTGATATGAGAGGCAGCCTTGCTGCAGGCAGGGTGGGGAGCCCCACAGCCCTCCCTGTGCAGGAGCAACCTGAAACCCACGACTGAGACTGGTGCTGCCAGCAGCACAGCGAGCTCAGCCCTGTGCTCTGCACTGACAACTTGTGTAAAATGACCCCAAGCAGCTCCCTTTCAGCCCTGATACACAAATCAGCTCTGAGCCAGACAAAAACCCAACCCTTTACCTGACAGAGCTCTGGAATGCAGTCCAGTCCTCCTGGAACGGGGAATCTGCCAGCACATCATCCAGCTTACACTTCTTTCGTATAGACTGCAGTGTGTTGGTGAAGTCAGATGTGTACCTGCAGGGAGAAAAGGAGCAGAGAGAGGCACCAGCATAAGAGAACAGGATGGAGAGCAGCACAAAGACATGGCCCGTGAATTGCTCCATCAGTCCTCTGCAAGGGCAAAACAAGAAATACTAAAAGGAGAACAGGAGACACTCTGGCTCCACTCCAAACAGGTGGATGAGCAGAACTGATCAGCCCCAGCACACCCAAGCCCAGACCAGCAGACAAGGAGTGTGAAAGATGCTGTGTGGCTGCCTCAGCTTGCTGCCTGTGGATTCCCAGGAGCTCTCCCTGCCCATGGGAAGGAAGGAATAAGACATTTTAGTTACCACTACATTGACCATCTCCTAGGAAAGACCAGGAAAAGTTTATATGGCTCCTGCTACTCCAACATCACTTGGCCCTTACTCCAGGAACATGGTGACAACAATCTCATGAATTTGTTTTCTCAGTTACTCCCCAGATGAGAACATGCATAAAAAGGACATTCTGTTTTCTACCCACACCCGTTTTCTTTTTAATAATGCCCATAAGCTGGAGGCAGGTACATTGCTCTGTAATTGCCTATAAAGAAGGTGAGATCAGACTTGTGCTTTCCTCTTTCCCCTTCCCACAGGGCAGCAATATCTGATTCATGCCTTGTGAGCAGCTCTTTCAGTATCGTGAAGGAATAAGGAGGAAATCAGTATAGGAATAGGAAAGTGATACTTTAAGACAAGAACTAAGATGAACCTCACTCCATGGGGTCTCTCACATTTACAGGCAGATCCTGAATGAGGTCACTTGTCCCAGTGACTGTGTATTCATAGAACAGGAAGGTTGGAGAAGACCTCCAAGATGATCAAGTTCAACCCCCAGACTCATTTCCCCATTCACATCTACTTTCATCAGCCTAATTTACTTTATTTTGTTTTTGGAAACATCTTCTCATCCTTCAAAAGTATTTATTAAAAATGACAACTCTGCCCAACCAGAATAGAAAACAGCTGGCAAACCTTTGATTTAGCCTAAAATCTTCCATTTTTCCTCTAGAAAGCAGCCTGTGCTGGAATGAAGCAGCAAGAGGGATATTGATGGCTCATGGTAGCCAGAGACACTTTCTGCTCTCAGCCATGTCCCACAAACTACAAAGTCCTTGGCCACAAACTGCACTGTCCCAGCTCAGGACAAATGGAGCAGTACCCAAAGACAGCTTACTTTGAGAAGAGGGCCCTGAGGGCCTTGAGCAGCCCACACACCCCCAGGCCATCCGTGAGCTTCAGGCAGTTGTCCACGGCCCCGGCCGCCAGCATGAAGAGCTTGCTCACGGAGTGGTTCAGCTCCTGGACACAATCAATCACCTCCCAGTGCTCCTAAACAACAGCAGCACAGCAGAGCTCAGCCTGACTCTCCTTCCAGGCAATAGAGAAAACACACCTTGTGCAACACAGCCTTCTCTGGTGTGCCCCGTTCTTGTCACACTCCTAAGGCAGAACCACCCTGGTGCTTCCACCCTCCTGCCCAGGGGCTGTGACACAGCCAGGCTGCCAAACCCTCTGTCCACAGCTCCTCCAGGAAAAACAGCTCTGCCAACAGCAGAATCTTCCACAAATAAAAGCAAATATAACCAAAAAGGAGAGAGGCAAAGAGAGCAGACTCTGACAAAGACCCCTGTGTTTAGTGGAAGCTTCAGCCCCTCCCTGCACAGCTGAGCCAGGACTGGTACATTACCAAGGGCACTGCACTGATCTGGATGAGCAGATTCTCTTCTTCCAGGTCTCCATACTGGAGTTGATAGGGCTTGTACGGAGCATACACCACTTCCACCAGCTCCATCACCTTCACCAGGTTCTGCTCCTCTACAAAAAATCAGATGCTTAGTTTACAAAGACATGAATATGCTACTAAAAGCCTCATTTCAAGCTAGATGCAGTTCTTCCACTAGAGCATGCTGCCTGCACAGGCTTGGAATGCTGCCCAACAGCTCCAATCTCAACTACACAGATTGGGTTTTTTATTTTTTTAGAAACAAGATTATTATCTCTACCTGCTTCCTAAAACCAAGATGTTCTGCCTCAACAAATGCCTCAGGAAAATTAACACTCACTGACCCAAAACAGCCTGGGTGACAAAAATCTATCAAACATTTCAACCTACAGCAGAAGAATTGAAACCATCTGAGAAGTGAAACACATTACTCCCACGGCATCAAACAGGGGCAATCCTCATTTATCAGAGAGCCTACTTCACACCTAGAATAACTGACACTAATTCAATTCAGTCAGCACTGCAGTGCCAGTGCTCATCAAGCAGAGCTGAAGGTGAAGCACAAACCCAGCTCTCAGTGCCATGCCTGAGCAGGAGCTGCCAACCCAAACACAAAGCAGGGCTGAATGATCACTGCTCACATCACAACTGGGCACCAGCTGCTCTCACAAAGCTCTGCCAAACTCAAACCTGCAGCAAACCAAAATCACTTTTGAGTCCTGGGTATCAGAGAAGACTTCCACATCCTGAGGACAGGAAAGCAATGGAGCAGTCTGTCCAAAGCCAGACATTTTTGAGACCAGACTGAAGAGTACCCCAAGCACCAGGGTCTGACCTCACAGCAGATCCTGCTTGGAGCAGGAGGCTGGACCAGATCATCTCCCAAGGTCCCTTCCAAATGGAATTATGCTGTGAATCACAGCTGAGCCCTCCCCTCACACAGGTAGGAACTGGTTTGACTCTCCTCAGCTGAGTCACCTGGCACTTCCATTCTTGAGATATTTCTTTTCTCAAACATCTCACCCCACACTAAAAGAGATGGAAATAAAGGCTTTGGGGGTTTTTAAAAATACACTCAGATAACAGTTCAACAGTGGTCTTCCTATTCCATCATCTAGAATCTGGCATTATTTTTCCAAGTCCTTTTTAATAATTTCTGTAATGAACCATAAATTAAGCTGGAAAACGACTGACGTGTATGCAACCAGAAAGACAACACACACAGTCACACTCCCTGACATTGCCCAGCAATCATAATTTACAGGATCAAGAAAGAATCTGGGTTTAAACAGCTCAAGACAATGTTATGAGGAACCAAACACAGGAAGCACAGCATCAGGAATGCTCCATGAGCTTTAATTTTGGATTTTCCCACAGCCAGCCTTTGAAGCAGCCCCACCAAATTCATAAGGGTCTATAAATAGCCAGCAGCTCCAGTCTGGTGTAAACCTGTGCAAACACAGCACCTCACTGCTGTGTGGTTTGTGGGATTTACTCAGCAATCATGACCAAAATGACAAATGTCCCAGGGAGGAGAAAGCACTGGGCAGATCTGGAAACACTGAGCATTGTCACTTGATTAAACCTTAAACCAGTAGCAACAGAAAAACTACAAAATCAAATACAAGCATCCAATGGATGCAGCCTTCAAGCAGGTTCTCTCTTGTTTGGTGAGGTGTGACAGTTCCAGGAAACTCCTCAACTTTTCTGCTTTGTGATCTCTCACAATGGGTCTCACTGCCTCCCTGGAGACATTTCCTCGTCTGGAGACAGAAGAAACAGTAAAGCTGATAAAAGGAGAAGTGCTAAATGCTATTTACCCTGCAGAGCCAGCATGCTCAGGACAGGGCTGCTGCAGGAAACTCGGTGCTGTGTCAACAGCTCGGGTGGGAGATACACACACAAACACAAAGGTGCAAGTGCCCTGGAACTGGGCACTGCTGAGAAGAGAAAATCCCTCCCTCCACCTAAAACTAAACAAAATGCCACAATGGGCTTTCCAAAGCACAGAATGGCACAGTCAGTGCCAGGCCTTACTCAGGCTGGGCAGCATGGCCAGCTCCAGCCCCCTGGCGAAGTGCACGGAGGCACTGTGCAGCTCCAGCAGCTGGGCCAGCCTGCTGTCCTGGCCTGTCCTCTCCAGGGCAGAGCTGAGGCACACGGGGATGGAGGGCACCAGGGCTCCCAGCGTCTGGATCAGCAGCACAGTCACCACTTCGTGGGGGTTCTTGAACACCTGCAGCAGCAGAACAGCTCCTGGGAAAAGCACACGAGCTGAGAGAACACACAGCAGCAGAGAGCAGCTCCCAAACCCAAAACTCCTCACTAGGGGTGCAAAACCCAGAACCTCGGCACACAGCAGAGCCTGACTGCAAGTCCAGGGCAAGTCTAGTACTTATTTACAGTTGTGCTTTGAGTACAGGCACCAAGAAACCAGAAGATAGACACAGGTCAAAAACTGAATTCAGAACACAGGCACTACAGGGATTCAAAAAACACCTGGCAGAAGAGGGCATTTGAAACAGAGCACTCAGTTTACACAGGTGTGTTGGGAAACAACACGAATCAGTAAAATATGAAGAAAGGACTATATCACAAACCAAATTACTGGTCAGATAGGCAGAAGTCAGTAGTGGAAAGGCTAGAAAGTCTGCAATCAGCTGAGAATCAGCCACTCCACTAGCATAAAACTTTTTACAGCCTTCATTGTGACTTTTGCTGCTCATTTGCTTTGAAAGCTGGGATTATCATCAAAAAGGTCCAAGAGTTTTTCAGACAGCAGAAGCAACACAGGAGACTGAGTGACACGAGGTGTGCCATTTCTCACAGTCCCCAGTTCAAAGAATATCTGCTAAAATGTAACCTGACATCTGACCTGTAAGTCACATCGAATCAGTAGGCAGAAAAAACACATTTCAAGGAAACACTGAGCTCCTCTGCAGCACAGGCCTTGCACTGACACTGGCTTTGTGACATGCAGATAAGAATCTCTTACCCTTCATGGATGAAAAACTCTTCAACAATATGAACTTATTTCTTCATTTCACCAAAGGACAAAAACCTTTTTTGATCCTACACTATTCTTGGCAGGGAAAAGAAGCACACAGACTCCAAGGGGTGACAGCAGAAGCCCTCAGCTATCTCACACAGAGCAACATGCATCAGTCCAGCCTGGCCCTGAGGGCTTCCTGCAGGCCAAGCGATAAAGCAGATCAGGCATTTCAAATGTCTTGCAACAGTTACAACACCAACAAATGAGTTTTAACTTAAGATACAGATGAAAGTGATAGGGCAGCTTTACTGCCAATAACACAGCAACCTCGCTGCTGCTGGGGCAGCAGAGCAGGGGCTGTGACTGCACCTGTGCTGCCCACTGCAGCTGGCAGTGCCACGTCCCCAGCAGCGTGTCGTACAGCTCGCTCAGCTGCCGATGCAGGCTCAGGTCACTCTGGCACAGCTCCTGCCACACGGCCACCAGCTGCACCTGATGGGCAACACAGACAGCTGAGAGGAAAACTGGCAGGCCACACTTTGCTTTTGTTGTGCCAAACCCAGCACTCCCCACGCACAGCACTTCTGCCAAAACGTGAGGCTCACCCTTGCTCCCCTCTCCACGTTTCAGCACAACACATAATTCAGCACCACAGAAGGAAAAGACTTTCAGCGTGCAGCTTGAGGCTTCTTAGTGATTCAAAGATTTAATTAACATTGGTATTTTACTCATAAAATGAGATTGCAACTGATACCCCCACATAATAGTTGAAATACTTGGCAAGCCCCTGCCTTGAACTTAATCCTCAAAAGTCACAGTCATGTGAGAAATTTGAAGCTCAGGTTATGGCTACAGAACTGTCTGGAATTCCAACTTTTAATCTTACCTGAAAAGAGTTTACAGAAGTCAGCAGCTGGCAAGTTGCAGTAATAAAGTTACTGCTGACATAGCCACGTGCACAGAAAGCAAAGCAAAGCAAAGCCATGAGGCACAGAGAAACCAAGCAGAACACACAGACCCTGTGTCTGCTGCAGGGAGGGACACAAGCACCCCAATGGAGAATTACTGCTGCAGCACGGGGAGTAACCAAAGCTGGCCAGAGCCAGCCAGAGAAGTGAAAAAGGAAACACAGAGAGGAGCAGGAGCCACCCCCAGCACAGCCCAGCTCAGATCCGTGGGGCAGCAGCTCCCTCTGCAGCCAGAGCCCAGCAGGAACTCCCACTTCCATCCCTCATGCTGAAATGTTGAAACTCTCACCTTGTGACACTTGTAGTAATAAGCCAGAAGCTGCGGCATCCGATCAATTTCAGTGAAGACTTTAACAAACATTTTTGCCTGATCTAAACAAAACAAAATAACAGGATCAGCCTCACAGCTGAGGGTGAGACATCAGTCTGAGCAAGAAATCCTAAGGGAGCAGGCACAATGCACTACACAGAAAGAGACAACTTCATCCCTCATTTGCTTCTCTTCTCAAACAGGAGAACTGCCTGAAACCACCCTCAAACAAGACCAGGCAGCAAACACAAGGAATTAATTTAACTTTCTAACCAGCACATAGTATTAACACATCCAGTATTAAAGCCAGATAAACCCAGAGCATTCCCTAGAAGGAAATAATTAGTTTCTAGAAACAAGTCAGCACTTACAAACCTAAAGCATATCTGACAAAGGCCTCAGCCTTGCTTCCACCTGTTCTCAAAATGATCCCTGTGCCTCAGACTGACTCATGGCACAGAGCTTAGAAACACAGGCTCCTCAAAAGTCTGGTTTGTACCCCATAGCCCTGGATCCCTCCAGGACCTCAAGGTGCACAAAGATGAGTGTCAACAACCAGAAAAACTACTTTTCAGAAGTGCTGACAGCAGCACAGGGAAGGAACAACACAAAGAACTGCCCAAAATGACCCATTTTCTAAGGAGATTTATAAAGCTGCTTTTACATAGTAGTAAGAAGTCAGAACACTTCCAAACCAATTTCCTTCCTGATTATACCAACAACACCATGGTAACAGAAAACTCTTCAGGGCCCTTCTGCTTATCTGAGCAGCACCTCCATCTCACACATCCACATGGCCCACAAAATCCTGCAATGTTCTTGTTCCCTGCAGTGGCCACAGGTACCCCAAGCTGTAGGAAAACCCAAGGAGCACTGGCCAGCAGGCAGCTGCAGAGCCCAAAACATTCCAGGAGAGGCTCAGGACCCAGTGCCAGGAGCCTCCAGGACACCAACTCTCCACCCAAACACTGTTTTAAAGACAATAAACTCTGTGCTGGCAGTAAATGACCCCAGGAGCTACTGACCTACAGACTGGGAGTTAAAGGCAGCAACAATCTGGGGGCTGGCCATGGCCTCCAGGCGGTTCTTCAGGGCCTCCAGGTGCACACACTTCTCTGAGTAATCTGGCGTGTCCACCAGCATGGCCAGGCTGCTCTGCATGCTCGTCAGCTTGGCTGAGATCAGGGACACGTCCTGCCACAGGGAAAGGGACCCGTCACCCAGGGCAGCCTCAGGCAGCAGCAGCACCAGCACAGAGACCAAATGATCCAGGATTTACCTGTGTTTTCAGAGTCTCTTCAATATCTGCACTTAGTGTGCTCCATTTGTCTGCCTCCTGAAGCGACTCGGCAGCCAGCTGCATCCTGGACTTCACTTGGTCAATCTCCACCAGCACCTGAAGGAAGAAACACAACATTATGTTCCCCACTGAAACAAAAAATGACTGTCACAGATACCTGGGAGTTACTTTCTGCTTGAATTTTAAAAACAAAAAGGGGTGAAAAGATTATGTTATGAGAAGATGGAATGAACTGAAGGAGCTAGAGATGTAAAATCATCTTTCAAAGTCAAATAACAGCAGGTTAGTTTGAATTCTGGCCTTGTTCTTTTAGTATCCACTTTGTCTGAAAATGCTGTGCACCCCAGGCAGAAATCAGTGTCCCCAGGCAGGGACCAGCAGCTCTGAACCAACACCTGAGCAGCAGCTCCTCGGGACGTGCAGACTGCACAGGCCTGTGCCACACCCACCTCTCCACCATTAATGTCAAACAAACTGGTTTTGTCCATCTTAAAGTCACAAGATTATTTCATATGAACAACTCTGTAACTTTCAGAATTTCACAAGTTGCACATAAACACTAAGATCTGACCTGCATGGACTGAGCTGTGTCTTCTTCAAACTTCTTTATATCTTCTTTAACAAGGATCATCTGCTCCTTCAGGAACGTTGCCTCCTGTTTCAGGACTTCCAGCTCCCGGAGGACTCTGGGCATGTTCTGCAGAGCCTGGTGGCTGGTTTCTGCAGACACACAGCACCACTGAGGAGGGCTGACAGCCCTTGCAGAACAACTGCTTTTGCAATAATCTCACCTAATCTTTAGTACTTGAAAAAACCCAAAACAAAAACAGCAAACAACAAATCTTCAGCTGTATCTTTAAACGTTAAGTATGTATTTTATAATGGGATCATTTAGCTTTAATGGGATCATCAAGTCCAGCTGTTCCCAACAGTGCAGTCCTGTTCCCCCAGCTCAGCTAAGGCCACACTGAGCTCTGTCCCCAGATGCCACATCCACAGGGCTTTTTAATCCCTCCAGGCACTCCAACACTGCCTGGGCAGCCTGTGCCAGGGCCGGGCAACCCTCGTGGAAATTAAATCTACCCTGTTATCCCAGCTAGCCCGGCGCTGGCAGGAGCTGCTGCTCCCGGCGTTTAACGCAGATGTGCTGGTGAATAACTGCAAGCCCCGAGAGCGGTGCGAGGATCCCCGTGTCCGGGGCAAGGCCGGGATGGCCCGGGTGGCCCGCACGGCTCTGCCGGCGGCACCGGCAGGCGCGGGGACACCGGGCCGGGCCGGGCCCGAGCACAGCCCGCACCTTCCACGGCGTTGTTCACCTCCTGGATGAAGAGCTGCAGCTTCATCACCAGCGTGGCGGCGTGCGCGTCCACCTTGCCCGGGGCCTCCTGCTGCACGGCGCGGAACGCCGCGTTCACCCAGCCCTTCACCTCGAACTCGTCCGACAGGAACCGGGAGAAGTCCATGGCGGCGGGGACAGCGAGGGGACAGCGGGGAACGGCGCGGGGACAGCCCGAGCGGCTGCGGCCCGAACGGCGCGGGGACAGCCCGAGCGGCTGCGGCCCGGCCCCGCCGCGCACCCGGAAACGCTCGGCGGTGTCTGGGGCGGTACCGGAACAGCGTCGGGGCGGTCCCGGGGCGGTCCCGGGGCGGTACCGGAACAGCGTCGGGGCGGTCCTGGGGCCGTACCGGGGCGGTGTTGGGCCAGTCCCGGGCGGTACCGGGGCGGTCCTGGGGCGGTACCGGAACAGCGTCGGGGCGGTCCCGGGGCGGTACCGGGGCGGTGTGCGGGGCGGTGTGCGAGGCGGTGTGCGGGGCGGTGTGCGGGCAGTACC
>JAOTBB010000721.1:15922661-15935346 GCA_025629985.1 Chamaetylas fuelleborni | reverse complement strand
CGAGCACCGTGCGCCGCGCACCGAGCACCGCGCCGCGCACCGAGCACCGTGCGCCGCGCACCGAGCGCCGCCCCGAGCGCCGCCGCATGGGCTGAGCGAGCCCGGCCATGGAGCTCCGCAGGTCCATCTCGGCCAGCGCCGAGGCCGAGAGACCCATGCGGCGCTACGGGGCGGTGGAGGAGACCGAGTGGAAGGCGGAGGCGCTGGGCAGAAGTGAGTGGGGGCCGCGGGTGCGGGTCCGGCCGGCGCTCACCGGGGAGCCCCGGCTGCGGCGGGGCCGGGCGGTCCCGGCTCCGGCTGGCGGGGCGAGGCCAGCTCGGGCTGCTCGGGGAGCAGCGTTTGTGTGACCGGTTTGTCCTCTGAGGCCGCTGCTTTGCGAGGCGGCTGTGTCGGGAACGCGGAGCCGGTCTGTGCCGGGCGCAGGGCAGCTGAGCTGTGCGGCTCGGGCTCTCCATCCCCTCCGGGCTCTCCATCCCCTCCATCCCTTCCAGCCCCTCCAGCCCCTCCTTCCCTCCATCCTCTCCATCCCTTCCGGGCGCTCCATCCCCTCCAGCCCTTCCATCCCCTCTGGGCTGTCCATCCTCTCCATCCCCTCCGGGCTCTCCATCCCCTCCATCCCCTCCATCCTCTCCATCCCCTTCTTGCTCTCCATCCCCTCCATCCCCTCCATCCCCTCCTTGCTCTCCATCCCCTCCTTGCTCTCCGGCCCCTCCATCCCCTCCATCCCCTCCGGGTGCTCCATCCTTTCCCTGCGGCACGGGCGGGCGCTCAGTAAAGCCGAGCCATGAGCGGGTGGCCGAGGAAGGATCACTGGGACGTTTGCTGTCCCCCATTGTTTAGTAGGTGGGATTTAATGTAGAGATTTTCATAAATATTGGTCGTCTTTAGCGCGTTTCACATTTGGAAAGCGCAGATGACGACCGCTTTATTTGCATGTTATCTCAGGCAGAGGGTGCAGCAATACAGCTCTTAATTCACACCTTCGGTGGTTGCACTGTATTGATGACCTCAACAAATGTTCTGTGCTGGGAGGGCTTTCTTGAAATGATAATTTTCCAGGAAGCAGCAATTGACATAACCTGTCCAAAGTGCCGATGGAAAGAGTACTTAAAAAGATACATCACTGCCAATTCATGTTATCCTCGGGACCTCGTTGTCTCTAAGATACCAGCTATTGCTCTTCTACTGGCAGAACTGTCTTCTTTACAAACCTAATTAGCCTGCAAACCCCTTATAATCTTCGAGGTAACCACTGAGGCAATAGATCTTGAAAAGCTAGTCACAAAAGCTGTACTAGACAGTATCAAGAATAATATTTTCTAAGTTTCATCAGGTGTTTGATTTGGCCACAGGAATAGAAGCTTTGTGTGCTGTGTTGTGACACCTTCAACTTGGCTGGTACTGGGGGTGCTGATGTCCTTGCTTCCCCACCCATCTTCTGATGTGGATGGTGAAGTCTCACCTGGCTGCCTTTACACATGGCATGGCTTTGCAGCACCTTGGTAGCAGATTTTAGCATCTGCTGTGTTTACGTTTCAGAAAGTGCTGTGTTCTGGAATGATGCTTCACCTCCAGCTTCAGTTTTTCGTGGCTATGTTATTGTCTACCATATGCTGATGACAGGGTGTAATTCCCCAAGTGATGCTTCAGTTTCAGTGTTGGTTTTGTTGCAGTGCCTGGCACAGATTCAGGGCTGAAAAACTTCACACTTTCTGAAATGGAATTGAAGACTGAAGTCGCTGTTGACTGGGTTGGTTGAGTCAGACACATGCAGCAGTTTTGCAGGTTCCCTGGCACGATACAGAAATGCTTTTCTTGTTCTTGTAACTGTGTCTGGTTTTGTTCCAGCACTCAGGAGCTGAGTGCAGAGCAGCACTTGTAATAGTAATAATAATAATAAAACCTGGTATTCTGAGGTGCCAGGAAAGGTTCTGTCTTGCAAGCTTTTTACAAAAGCTGGTCTGTTTGGCAGAGAGCAATGTGCAGGCTGAGAGGGAGATCTGATCTGCTCAAAAATACATGTTCAGCACTGCACTGCCACCCAAATCACAGCTTGATACCCAGCACCAGAGTGGGCTCTTGGCAGGACTAGGACCCAATGTCCAGATGTGCACCCTGGCTCTGCTCTGAGCTGGCCTTCTACACACTACTTTCTGTTTTATGAGAATATTTTGCTGTGTGTAACAATTTAGATAGGAATAGGAATTAATCTAGAGACCGTGATCTGTTCTTTGAAAAGCAGAAAATTATTATATTATATATTTGAATAATTGATTTCTTTTGTTTGCTCTTAGGATTAGCTTTCTTTAAGTACTGTGGAAAATACTATTTATAGTAACTGATTTAGGTGATTCCTGCCTATCTTTCCTATTTAAATATTAACACTGACTTCTGGTCACACTTCTGTATTGATTTAAAATAAATAGATCTTACTATTTACTGTAATGTTTCCTTACAGTCATCCTAAATTGCATGGCATGATGACAGCAGTCACCAGACTGTCAGTGAAGGAGCTGAAAGACTGTCATCCCTTTTTACCCATGTAAACAATTAGCCTTTGGTATTTACATACTGTTTAAATATGAAATGCTTCAAAAGCAGAAGTACATTACTGCATATGAATTTTCCCTTTTTACTCTGAGCATTTGTTGTATTAAATCAGGATGTCTTTGGGGCAGAACTTGTGTTGTACAGGACTGGCCAGCAGTGCTGCTCCCTGCCAGAGCCCGGTGGTGTGAGTCTGATCTCAGCAGAGTGTCCATCCTGGCTGTGTCCATCACAGGAGGAGGTCAGGCAGTTTCCCTCCCGTTTGTCAAACGGAACGGGAGCTCTGTGACTCCTCTCTCCGTGGTGCTGAAAGCACCGCTGGGTGCTGGTTGGAAATGCAGTGAGTTCCTTCACAGCAACGCAGTGAGTGAGTTCCTTCACAGCAATGCAGTGTACTCATGCATGTTCTACCTGCAGTGCCTCTCCAGGCAGGTTATCAGTGGAGTCAAACTTGCTTCATGCATGTTCTACCTGCAGTGCCTCTCCAGGCAGGTTATCAGTGGAGTTAAACTTGCTTCATGCATGTTCTACCTGCAGTGCCTCTCCAGGCAGGTTATCAGAGGAGCTCAGCTGGTTCCCAGTAGCTGAGGATCTGCTGCCCTGTGACCTGACTGTGCCAGGATCTCCAGTGGCTGTGCAGGTGAAAGATGAAGCAGATTGTTTAAAGGTGTCTCTTTAGCAAGTCACTGAAGCCTTTCTCTTCACATACAGAAGGGAATTTCCAAGGACTAGAGGACACTAAAAATGGTGGTTTGCTATGTGCAAGGCAACTCATCTGTTTTCTGGTGCATGCCTGTACAAGACAAGCTTATGAATTGTCAGGCTTGTATAACAATGAGAACATGGATGCAGCCTTCCTGTAAATGCCTTTTACAGCACAGCTTGGGGACCCTGCTCTGAAGCAGAGCACTGGAGCCCTTTGCTCAGTCCTTGTTTCTGAGTGCACAGCTTCCTTTGGAATCCTCTGTCTTGCCCTTGGCAGAGGCTGATAATGCCCTGATTGAATAACTGCACCAGGCAAAGAGCCACAGAGCAGCAAAGCAGCTTTCCACCATCCTTTTGGACACTGCACTTCTCAGGGACATTTCTGCTGAGCTTTTCTGTCCTCTCGCAGTTTGTATGAGGGTTGGAGCTAAATGCCAAATTCACCACGAATCCTCCAGCTTGAGTCAGCATAAGGAAGCAGAAATGCCAGAAAACTGCAAAGGTTATGTTTTGATGCAATTTAGTGCACCATGAAACTTGTTTATTGCTTTCATGTGAAAGTTAACAGCACTGGGGATGAGCTGCCACACTCCTGTGTGCAGAGGTTCCCCTTTCTGGCTGGTCTGGAATAGGAGGTGGAGAACAGCAGAAAGGGGCCCTGGTGCAGCTCAGTGCTAGAGAAGCTGGAGGTTCCCATCATGAGGTTCAGCAGTAGCATGAGCCCTCCACAGGCAGCTCTGCCTGCTCTCCCCTCTGGCTGTGAGTGCTGTAGCACAGGTTCTGTCCAGGCAAGCAGCTGAGAGAGCTGAACTCCAGAACAGCACCAGTGGGGTGAATCCAGCTCTGAGGTGACTCTGGCTTGTTCCAACAGCAGAGGGATAGAACAGTCCCAGCTTCACTGAGATCCTGGGCTGGCACATGTGAAAACTTACTCCACCACACTCACCTAGTTTGTCTTCAAAATCTTTCTAAGCTTGTTAGCCACAAAGACTCTTGTTTGTGTTTACATGCTGTGCTGCTGAGCACTGAAAACACGGGCTAGTTAACATTTTGTTTCTGTCATCTGACAGTTAAATATTCAAACAAATAGCTTTGGACCTTCTTTCATAATACCCCACATATTGCACAGGCATCCACAAACTCGTGTTGGTGCTTTGCATAAAAACTTCCTGTTGCTTCCACACGTCCCCAGTCAGTCAGGGATGCAGGATGACCCTGCCCACCATGCTCTCATAGCACTCCCCAAGCTCATCATGTTTCCACTCTGATTTTAAAAAGAAAAAGAAAAAAGTTTCAGAGGAACAAAAAGAATTTATATGACCCAACCACCACTGCTGTTCTTTCACAGTCATGCCCTTGTGTTGCTGTAAATTGCCCATAATTGTTAATTATATCTATTAGAGGCAAAAAAAGACACAACAAATTAGGCTTATTCAGGCCATCTATTAAATAGGTAGGAAAGAGGCTTACTGAAGGATATACACAGTTATGCTTCTTTTTACAGAAACAGCAAGAATGCTGGCTTTGTGCAGGTCTGAACATGGGCTTCAGAGAATGTAATTAATATTCTTTCCATGTCTTCCTTTAAAAAAAAACCAAACCCATAACTGTGTAAAATTTTTGAAAAGAGAGTGACCAAAAAATTGAAAGTGATAATAAAACATTAATAGTGAACCCTAGACCTTTTTAGAAATTATCAGATAAAACATTGTCATCAACAAAGACAATGATTTGAAGGATGCTGCCAGTTCTAGATTTTTGCCTTGTTCATTATTTTTAATGTTAAAGTATTTGTACTGTACTTCAAAAGGAAAAGCAGCTGTGTCTGCTCTGTGGAACCAAGACAGAACTCCCACACTGAAAATCAGAAAGGGCTTTCTAGAGAGGATTGAGGCTGTTTTCTATAGAGCAGTTGTAAAAGTCACCTGCTTTGATGGCAGTCAGATGGCTCTAAAATTCTCCTACACAGCTTGGTGTTTTCCTAAGTCCATGGTGGTTTTGGCTAGCAGTGTGTACCTAAATGTACTGTTGAATGAGCCCCAGCAGGTCCTTGCTGCATCCCTGTAGCTGATGAAGGGGGGCTGTAACTTGGGTTTTCCTTTACTTCACAAAGAGCCCAGAGAATGATTGACAAAGTGAGACTAATCCAGTTTATACTGTTATACACATTGCCTCATTTTTCTAATTCCCCCTCCCACAGCTTGTTGCTCCAGGCAGCTACTGAGACAGAGAAAGAAGGAAAAGGGAGAACTGGAAATATTTTAATGCCTCAGAGTGCATTCCTACTAAAATACTGGTCAACAGTGGGGGAGCTGTGACTCTTAAAGCTGATTCTTCATGTGGGTGTCTCAGGGCCACAGAACAGAAATAAACCCATTCTCTCCCTGCCATATTTCATCCGTTTTGCCTTTCCTCCACTATTTTTTGTTGGAGTCAGTGAGTGAATTCTTCAGAGAGAAATCAGAGTGCAGGGATTGGATTAAAGCCTGTGGATGGATCAAAGTATATTAAGCCACTCACACATCAAGTAGAAGCTTAAGTTTTAGGATAAGTTTAAGTTTTAGGATAAGTGAGTGAGTCAGCAAGTTTTAGTATGAGCTCTAGTGCTTTTAGTAAGTGAAAGGTTCAAATGCCAAAGTCAAACTGTGAGTTCTAGTGAAGGTTAAAAACATGCTGATGTTTTCAGCAGAGGCTCCAGGACTGCAGCTGTAGACAGTGCTTAGACATAATAGAGCTCTAGTGAGTAAAGTGTCATATTTGGGACTGTTGCTCATGAATTTTCTCGTTTCTCTTAAACATATTTTACAGAAAAAAATGCATTAGATTTGGAAAGTAGGACACTCTGAACCACACAAATTATCCTGTGGGATGATGGACTCAGTCTGTGTAGTTTTTTTTACTGTGTTTGATAACTGATGTCTTAGTTGCATGGCATGTTTTCATCAGAGAAAGCACTTGTGAGAATGTGTGTCTGCCTCAGGGGTGCATTATAAAACAGGAATAAAGACTTACATTTGGGATTGGGCATGCACTGCAAAGTGCTGTGTATCCTGGGTGAGGTTTCTAGAGTTTTCTTGCAGTTACTGAGCACAAGAAAGTTTGGAACTCAGCATCCTTTAATCCTTATTCCCAGAGGGCCTTTTTTCTGTAGCCAAATATGTTCCATTTTCATAGAACTCTTACTTAGTAAAATAGACCCAGAGACAATAAATAATTCTAATTTATTTCCATGAAACATGTTCTGCTGTCTGCCTTCTTAAAAGGCACATTATAAATGGATTCAAAACTCAGAGATGAAAAATGTGTGCTTAGAGGGCAAACTGTGAGAAATCAGGAGCACCCTTGGATAAATTATGTTAGTTGCCCTTCAGGATCAGCAATGAAACATGAATTATCAACATTTTGTCAGCTCATAAAGGGCAAAATATCTGAGAAAATAATTTTAACAGTTTGTCACTGAATGAGGATGAATGATTTCCAGTGACACAAGCTGCTCATTGCAAAAGCCTGAGGACTGCAAACATTACCAGAATTCAAGAGGTAATTTGTTATTGTAAAAATATCAGCAGTATTTAAGGATCTTTTTATTGCCCTGAATCCTTCCACCACCCAAACCTTCACTGATTAGGGTTTTTAGTATTTTTTTTTTTTTTTTACAAATACATTTGGGTTTTTTCATATACTGGTAAAATTAGAACAAAAGAGCTCGCTATAAAGTGATTTAACAGTTTTGTTCATGTTTTGTAGAAAACAACTCCACAACCAGGAGAGGAATCAGCAGTTAGTTCCAGCACTTATGTCCTTTCAGTGCAGGAGGCCAGAGTGAGTTTTACAATAGTGGTGTTGAAGCCAAAAGAGCAAGGCAGTGCCCTGCCCTCCCTGGGAAAGGATGGAGGAGCCTGATGGACACTTTCCTGGCTGCAAACACAAAACACAGTCCTGACTGCATTGACATCAGTGGAAATTTCCTCAGTGCTTTCAGTAAGAGCAAAACCTGACCAGACTCTGTGCTCGTCTCCTGAGCCCTGCTCACCTTGATTCTCGTTAGGAAACTCAGGGGAGGGGTCTGGGGGCTCTGTCCCCTCCGGGGGCTCCCCTGGGGGTCTGTGCCAGCTGCCCCATGGCTTTGCTCTGTGCCCTCACTTGTCCTGTGGCCAGCAGGGGTGGGAATTGGCTCCCTGGAGAACCATTTGCCCTGCAGGGCAGTGGCACTTCCATCTCCCCTCCCTGAGCAGGGAGTCATTGGGAGAGACACTGCAGCCCCTGTGGTGAGTGGCTGCTGCTCAAACTGTCCTTTTTCACACACGAGAAAGCCACAGAAATTCAGGGATGCATTTGTGTCCCCACCTTGCTCATCCAGCCTGCAGTTTCTCCCCTCCCATCCCCTGCCCTGGGTTCCCATGCAGCTCCCATGGGGGAGGAATTGAAGCTCCTGCAGCCTGGCAGCTTTTTGGCACATTTTTCTTCAGGCTGAGAGCTGTCTGTGGCATAGACAGTGTGTGGGATGTGACAGTGGAGGGCAAGCCATGGTGTTTTGAAAGCCAGTAAAATCAGGATCCATTTGTCTCTGCCTTGGCAAGGGGTGAAACATCCTGCCATTATGGAATTTCTTTCTTGTATGCAAAGAGAAGATGACAGCCAGCTATTGATTTGTCTCAGATATAGATAAGACTCTGCTTGAATTGCCTTCATTTCCTCACCTCTGAGACCTCAGCCAGCTCAAGCTTGCAGCTGCCCAGTGCCAGTTGTGAGAAAGGAAATATTAGTGTATTTAAGGAAAAGTGAATCAAAAATCAGTGTGCAAAAGCAATTTACTTGGTGAAAAGAGAGCTTGCTAGAGAATGACTCCACAGCCACAGATGAAAAGCAAGTACAAAACATTTTTGTGCCAGCTGTCATCATTTGTGTGAGTTGAAGAGCCCTGTGCTGTTTCACCTCAGAATTCACTGAGAAAGAACCAGATGGTTTTGGCTCTTCTGGCTCTGGCTGTTTGATCTTTTGGAAAGGACACAGCTCTTGCCTGTGGCTCCCTGCAGATCCTGTGTGCCTCACACTGAAATCCCAGTGTGATTCTCTGCACACATTGTCTCCCCATGGCCTTTAGAACAGCAGCATCCATCCCCCTGGGAAATCACTTGTCCCATCAAATGAGAAACACCTTTATTTTCTTTGGCTTCTGAGGAGCATTTTCTCAGTATTTATTTACTTGCTGGAGTGGGAATCTGTTATGGGAGCCAGTTTCTTTCCTGTCTGAAGCAGCTCTCTATACCAGAATCAGTTCTGGTCTTTACTGGACTGGACTCACATGTCTATAATAATTACCCAGTGGTTTTAAGGTTACCTAAAATTAGCTACCAGCTGCAGGTAAGATGTTTAGATCACTGTTAGAAAACTGTTATTAGAGAATCACATCACAGAGGGGGGAGAGGCAGAGAAACAAGCTCCCTGGTATGCAGTCAGATAATTTCATAGGACAATGTCCCAAAGATGTCAAATCTTGAAGTGCCAGTGGCCATTTTACTGTTGTTTCACTTGCTGCACTTTATCAGCTGATGCTCGTATATTTATTCCTAAAGAGGTTTTACAAGACCCTTGGAGAGTGAATATTTTGTTTACTTTGTGTTTTGGTGCTAAAAAAAAAATAATGAAGATAGAAAAAGTCTTTAAAAATACCAAACTAAATAAGTTTTAAATCTCTGAACGGTAGCTGCAGCTGGCACTGTTACAGCATTTGAAACAAAATGCTGAAGCTTTTTGTTAGTATTACAGGATCAGAATCTGACTGTGGTGAGGAATAAAATGGAAATCCACAGGCTGTTTCCTTTGACCACTGAGCAAAGTGACAGAAGTGAATGAACAAGTAATGTGTGTTTCTTAATGCTGCTTTTTAACCCTCCATGACATGGAATGAGGTGATGCAGCATGAACTGCTTTCCTGGGAGGTGCCTGAGCTGGGATGTGCAGTGGGTTCAGTGGGAGCTGCACACAGGGAAGGTTCTGCCCCAGCAGGAGCTGCTCAGGTTCTGTTTGCTCAGGGACAAACCCCTTCCAGAGCCCTGCTGGGTCCTGGCAGCTTTCCTGAGCCAGACTGAAATAGCTCCTCACAGACCCAGCTCTAACCCAGAGCACTGAATAAAACTGACAGCCAGGGCTGCTGGGCCACCTTCAAAGGCAATTTCCCCTCATTTTTTGTGCCCTGCTTTGGATCCATTTTTTCATGGAAAGAGCTGTCAGATCACATCCACTGTGCAGGCTGCATGTTCTCCTCGTTCTCTGAAGGGCCAGCTGCTGTTTAAAGGTTGTATTTTCAATTCATGGCATCATGGCCAAAGGTGAAAGGAGTGTGGAAATCCAGTATCAACTGCACTGTCAGCATTATGCTTTATTTAAATGTCAAGCAGATTTTCATCTCACGTAGGTTTGTTTTGAAAAATAAAATGTTATTTTGAGCACGTGGTCTGTCCCTCTGTCCTGCCCACCCTCACCTGTGTGAAAGCATTAATGAGCAGATCCCAAGAGCTGGTACTTTGGGACTTGCAGCTCCTGACTCTTTTTCATTCTCATTAATTAATTGGAGAGCTACTAGGAAAGCTGGTGCCAGTTCTCACAAATCAGACCTCTAGAAGAGGTGGCTAATGCAGTTTGATTTCTGGGTGTTGTTTTCTCTGCCTCTGAGGCACTGAGATCTCTGGAGCCAGGACAAATCACTGATGCCCGTGGTGTGAGAAGCACTGAGCTACCTGGGGGCAGCCAGTGACCAGGGTGGTCCTTTTGGTTTCTTTGTGATTTTAAATTGTGATTTGTGATTTTAAAGTGAAGAAAGTGTTCCAGAGGGATGTAACAGTGGTACTGGGACAGTCATCTGGGGAGGAGGGGAATATTGAGATCTGTCTCAAGGTTTGCATGTTATTAAACTGTTTCCCTGTTCTCCCTGGTCAGGATGGTGCCAGCTCTGGCTCCAGCAGCATTTCCCACTCTGTTCAATCTTTTCTGATATACAGTGTGCTGGAATGAATGGCTGAGCTTAATTCAGCCTCCCCTTGGTTCCTCCTGTCTTCACTGCAGCTTTCTGCCTCATCCCCAGGTTCATTCAGAGTAAGAAAATGCAGCTGTGACTCACAGCACAGCTCTCTGCTCCGGGGTCTGTGGGGTCTGGGGCTGGACAGACCCCACCTAATGCATGAAAAAACACTCTCAGCTTGTGCTCCAGGCCCTGTCTGTTCAGCAGAGATATCCTGCAGGTTCAGGATAATTCCCTATCAGAAACAAGCAGCATGTACAGCAGCTCTTCCAACATCAGTCTTAGCCAGGCAAAGCATTTTTTCAAGCACTTTCCTGGGTTTTTTTCCTTGTTTGTTTTTTTTTTCCTTCCTGGTTTTATTTTGTTGCAGTCATTTCATAGCAGCTGATGTGTTTTTTCCTCAGTAGCTGCAGAGAAATTTTATGGAGTTTGCCTTTTATGTAGAATAATCTGGATATAAAATATCTTTGTAAAAATACTCTTGTCGTGGAGAAAATCATAGCACTTAATGTTATTGTTTTGAAATTATGTGGTTTGCCACAACAGAGTAAATCTGATGTCACTATTTTCATTGCATCATTATGTTGCAAGCAAGAAAAAACTTGCTTTTTTTTCTCCTTTGAGTCCTCCACACGTACAGGTATTTACAGCAGAGAAGGTTTTGTCCTTGTAGCATGTTGGCATTCACTCTGCACCAGGGAGAAGAGACATTTAGAAGTCAATAATCTGTGTGTTCATAAGGAGGAGTGAAATGTACAAGGAGCAGAAACAGGATCCCATCTCGTGGAATATCCTTTTAATAATTTTCCCATGTTTCCTCTTTCTGGAGTGGTGGAAAGACAAAATATCCAAGCTAGGAACCATTTTCTGTTCTGCTGGAACAAATGATCAGGATTCTCAGCAGTTCCTAGGTCCTTCCATGTCCTCCCCCAGTACCAGGGGCAGTTTTTTGTGTGCTGTCCAAGAGGAGTGGATAGCAATGACATTTTTTGGGCTCACCCAGGGCACTGTCAGGTGCTGGTTGGGATAAATGGGTGTTTGCTGGTGAGTCACACAGAGAAACAGGCAGCATGGGAGATGCTGTTATGAGATGTGTGTCTTTCTAAATGAATCAATATTGCAAACAAACTGAAAAATGAGCAAACAGATGCAAATAAAATAGCATGAACTGTTTATAGCAGTACTTGGACGTTGTTTTATACCCCAGTCTGCACCAACACAAATTAGGTCAAAGATAATCAATTCAGATAGAGGTTTGTAAAAATGAGATTCATCACTGAAGGCTTACTTAATCCAGAAGGTAATTAACTTTGCATAATGAGTTCTGAGGAAATAATTAAATGGATCTTATATTTTTCTTTTTACAAATAATTTCCCATTAAACGTAAGAATTAGTGCACGGAGCTTAAAACTGCAAACAAAAGGTAAATTCATTATTTAATCCTGTAGAATTTACTATGTGAACGTGGTCTGAGACAGGTTATGGTGAGTGTGTTTTGTCTGTTCATTCTATCTGATAACACTTCCTGAATAGAGCCAATATTATTTTCTTTGCTGGTTGCAAGTTTTCATATAGCAACAGGGGAGATAAACACCTAATGAAATAGGAAAATCTCATTGTAAAGCCAGAGAATCAAATAGGAAAGATTACCTGAGGGGGAAAGAGGAAGGAAAAAGGAAGCAATTCATTTTAAAAAACCAACAGATTTCATGCTGGTGGCATCCCAATATTTCACTGAAAGAGAGATTTGTTCCTAGCTCTTCTTGGGCTTATATTTAAGTCATAAACAGGGAATTTCAACTTAAGAAACACAGGATCCTGATCTGTTGGAGTTGTGGTGGCCAGTTCTTGGTGGAGTGTGTGTTCAGCATATGTCAGAAATCCTGATCTCACAGTTTGTAATGTGGAGGTGCACTGAGATGAAGTTCTTGGCTCAGATGAAAAAAAAATCCTTTTTCTAGCACCTGCCATGTTAGAAAGGTGATTTCTCATATAGGAGACCTCCAACTTTGCACAGAGCATTTGTATTTGTATTGATTTTTTTTCAAAACAGAGCGAGTTCATGTGTGAGGTGTGAGGTCACACATTGCCTTGGCACTGAGGATTTCCCTGGGCAGCATTTTACAGGAACACATTCCAGACTGGGTCTGTGACTGAGAAAACCTTCTCTGTGATGTGTGGTACATGAAACAGTACAATGAGGAATCAACTCGTGATATTTATATTATAATATATAATATTATAAAATCATTCTAATTATAGTTATAATTATAAATTATAATATATAATATTATAATATAATATATAATATATATAAAAATATATTATTTATTTGCCGCCAAACACTGCATACGTGTCCTTTCCACAGTGTCTTTGCAAAACCATTTGATGTGGCCATCAGGAAGGAAGGA
>JAOTBB010000721.1:15882579-15911522 GCA_025629985.1 Chamaetylas fuelleborni | reverse complement strand
CTTGTTTTTTTTTCCTCCTTAAAAAAAAAAAAAAAAAAAAAAAAAGGAGTGCAGCTGAAAGCAGCTCTTCATACCCAGGAAATCCACATCACTTCTAGCTGAACACCTGCTTGCTGTGAAGAATTACCTGAAGTTTATAAGGAGACAGTTTTCAGATTATAAAATCAAGCCTTCCTCAATTAGGTAATGCCACAATTTATATTGCACAATCATATTTTAGCTCAGGCAGCCTCAGTCTCAGCACAGCAGATGCACTGTGATTTGGTCTGTAATTACATTATCAAATCCTATTTTTGTCTCTTGCTGAGTGCCCAGGATGGACTCTCAGGATATGTCCAGGTCATCCAGAAGCTGTGGCTGTTTGTGGCATCTCTCCTTCAATGATGCTGGTACTATGAAATTTCATAAAATTATGCCAGCAGCTGTTGTGACCATCTCCAGCCAGCCCAGGAAATGAAAATATAGCTTGAAGCCATCATATGCTATCTCCAGCTCTTCTTGGTTTGTTTTTGGCATAGCTGAGAGCCCAGCAGATATTGATATGAAGGAGACAGTATGTACAGAAAATCCATTTAGAGCCAGCCAGCATTCCCCTCCTTCGCTTCTCAGGCTTCTCCCAGCTCCTTTCTTAAAATACTCTGTGTAAAGAGAGTTCTGGGTCAAACTGTGAGTGTTCAATCTGTCTGTGCTCTTGAGCAAAGCAAACACACCACGTCAGAACATGCTCACTCTCTCTTCCTTTCTAATTCTTCTGACCCACTTCCTTTTTTTTCCCTTTCCTGGTGAGATAACAGACCCAAGAGCTGGGGGAGCTGCTTGGGCAGCATCCTCTCTGTCCCACAATTATTGTGTTGCTGCTGTGGGTGTGTTTGGAAATCTGCAGTGCTGGAAGACATGGTTGTAAAAATGGGTGATGCATGTGTTAGCTCAGTTCAGCTGGCAGGGAGAGGCAGCAAACCCTCACACATCAGTGGGATACAGAGCAGATCAAAGCTGAACTTCAGAATCATCTCTGGAGCAAAATTAATGCATTTAAAATGCATTAGCATGTTGGGACCCACTAAATATTGTTAGCAAAGGTGAGATCATCTCCCCATCAGTTCCTGCCTGTTCCTGTGGGAAGGGATGGAGTTCCCATCAAACAGCATCCCCTGTCACCATGGAACAGTCTGGGCATGGAGTTCCCATCAAACAGCATCCCCTGTCACCATGGAACAGTCTGGGCATGGAGCATTCATCAAACAGCATCCCCTGTCACCATGGAACAGTCTGGGCATGGAGTATCCATCAAACAGCATCCCCTGTCACCATGGAACAGTCTGGGCATGGAGTATTCATCAAACAGCATCCACTGTCACCATGGAACAGTCTGTGGGAGATCTGCCAGTGCCTGATGCTGCCTCTCCAGATGGATAGCAAAGCCTGGAGCTGTATTGGATGACCTTGAGCTAAAACTGTGAAAAAGCTGCTTCCACCTGTGGTAGCTGTCTTGGGATGGTTATTTCTGCCATGCAGGTGATGCTGAATGACAGTTTTTTAATGCATAGGGAATAGAAGATATTAAACATGAAACCCTATTAGGCTGCTTTAGGCAATCACTGAAAACATTTTACTCATTAAACTTTTGTTTTCTCTGTAAGAATGCTATAAATACAATGGTGTGTTTGCTTAATGTCTGTGTGGTTATTACATCACTGAACTCATACTGTGAAGAGGCCAAATTCACCTCCACACTGACTCAGAACTGAAACTGGTCATTGTCTTTGTACACTCCCACCACACATTAGTAACACACTCCCTCTTCTCCAGAGTGCTCATAACATCTGCATCATCCAAATTCTCTGCTGTCTGTATGTCTTTACACAAATTTACTTAGTCAGTTTTTGCCACATGGAGAAATACTCCCCTCCACAGTGGGGCAATTCCAGGAAAACTCTCCTTGTTATTATTGATTCATAGTAAAACTCTGTAACTGGCAGAGGAGATGGCCAAGCTCAAGAGAATTTAGCAATGTCAGTGAAAATGAAAAACAGACAGCCTCTCTAGACATGGTTCTGAATTTATGTGAAATATATATAAAATAAATATGACCCTTCTGGGACTGAGAATTTCAAATGCCATCTTCAGTTCTCTGAAACAATAGCTGAATTACATTCCTGTGCAAGCTGTGGTGCAGTAGCTCCTATGCCCTGTTCCTCCAGCAGAGAATACTTTGAACAAGGAAAGTCAGACAAATTCTGACTTTAATAGTGCAGGTTATCAGCAGGAGCTGTGATCTGTGAGCTGCCCTGCCAGGCAGGCTGGTCACAATCTGCTCCCTTCAGTGCCAGCTCTGTGTCCTCCAGGTGCTGAGCTGAATAGCATATTTGTGATAAACACACCAAAATGGCTCAAACAACGTGCTCTGTGTTCATTAAGTGCTGTCTCTGAGCTCACTGATTGTAATTAGAAGGTTTAAGTAACCAAGCCAAGCTGACAGGGACAAAAAGGAGTCAAGCACAGAAATGGGCATCAGGGGGAGGTTGGTCTCTGCTCCCACATAGCAAGGAATGAGGCAAGAGGAACTGGACTCACATTCCACAGGGGTTAGATTGGATAAAGGAAAGATTTTTTGACCAGAAGGGTGATGAGGGATTGGCAGAGGCTGCCCAGGGCAGAGGTGTCACCGTCCCTGAAGTGTTCCAGAGGTGCAGGTGGCATTGGGGAGGTGGTGTGGAGCTGAGGTGATGCTCATTAATCTTAGAGGCATTCTCCAGCCTCAGCAGCTCAGTGACTCTGTAACTTCATTGTGCTCCTGCAGTCCCAAGAACACTTTCAGCACTGCAGGTTTATGGCAAAGCCACCAACACCTGCAGCAGCCAAAGGCCTCCCCTGGAGTCCCTGGGATCTGCAGCCTGGCATCATCCCCATCTCTGCAGCAATTCTCTTGATTTACACATCACTCCAATCCCCAAATTCCTCTGCCACTGCTGGCTGCTCCTGGTTCCAGCCTGATTGCAGACACCACCAGTGACCCTTTTATCCCTCCAGGGAGACTTCAGGTGCAGAATCATGTTGGCTTGTGGCCCCTGATTCTCAGGCCAGCTCCTAGACTGGCACTATCAAAGACTTCAGAAATTCCAGCAATTACAAGCATTTCACTCCTGGGGCAGGAATGTATTAAAACAGAACTAAAAATAGTCCTAAGTGCCTGCAAAGCCTCCTGGAAGAGAGGGAAGGAACCCAGCAAACCTGGTCTACATTCCTTTTTTAACTTCAAGCACTTTAATCCAGTAACAAAGGGGAAAACAAAGGAATCTCAGGCCTCCTCTTATGGACATGCTAGAGGGAACTCAGATCTCTTTCTAACTTTGAAAGTCATTCAGCAAAGGCAGGAGCTCTCTAGACACACTGAACTGCTCTGCCCATCCTGAAATCAATGAAAATGACATTTGATGCTTATGTAGGTGTTACTAATAGTTCTTACACTCAAATATGAAGTATTTGTCAGTCTTGTTGGCCATCTCTTTTTTTTTGCTGACCATTAAGGGGGGTGTTTAGTGATTTTTCTGTGAGCTTTCACTGTAATTTTTGCTTTTTTCCTATGCATGTCTCTAAATGGCTCCTAGGTCTTACACTGAGGAACTCAGTTTTCCTTCCTTGGCTGAAAAGAAGATAGAAAAACTCAGCTGAAACAGAACAAAACAATTATTTTGTGTCTGGTACAGAATGTTTCTTTCCTAAGTCCTGTGCTGTTTATTCATTGTGAGGTTTGGGTTTTTGTTGTTTCTTTCTGGCAAACAGAGAATCTGCTTGTAGGTTGTGATGATGCAGCTTGAAATACCAAGAGAGAAAAGAGTAATACCTGCTTGTGTGACAGCTGCAAGCAAGGAGGGGATTCTGCAGGAACCATCAAGAGGGAGAAAAGCAGAAGAGCAGACAGAGTGTCAGGAATGCATGAGAAGCACACTGAGAATTCATCCCTAGTTCAGCACCACTGCAATCACTCCAGGAGTGGATCTGGGCTCCTAACCAGGGAAATGTTTTGTCATGCACATTATCAAGTGTTTAGGATTCCTGGGCAGACATTTAAAGTTCAGCTCTGGAGGAAAGACTGCCGTATTGTAGCTGCTGTTTGCTCCACTGGTGTTTGTTCTACAAGGTGAAAAGTGTTTTCACAGGGCCTGGAAAGGATGTACCATCTCTGCCAGAGAAGACAGAGAACCTCTGTAGGTTAGGAGACACAAAGGGATTTTTTCTCCTCTACTCTGCAGATTGCTGCTCTCCTTAAGATTTCCAAAAGCTCTTTTTACTTCCTGAAGAGGTCTGATAGTAACAGCAAGATGCTCTCAGTCAAACCCTGCTGACCATCCAACTTCCCAAGGAGAAACACACTGGGGTTTTATTTTTTTTTTCCAGAAGCAGCATTAACTTCTGGGACTGCTGTAACTACTCACAGCCAGCATCCAGAGCATAAGGGGGAAAAGAAAGGAAGGTTCATAGTACCAGAACAGATTGAATGGCCTTCCAAGAGATTTCCTTCCCAGGAGTTCCTCTTCCCTTTTCTTCAAGGGCAGCGAGGCAGCTCTTGCCCAGGGCAGCTCCTGTCACCCTGAAATGAAAAAATTCATTATTACCTGCCAGCAGATCTGGGATGTGCTTTATAGTTACAAGCAGCCACAGATCCTGCTTTCATTAAGCCAGATGGATGAAGCTTTGGTATGGTCCCACATGTCCTTCAGCCCTCCCTTTCCTCATTTAACCTTTTTTTTATTACTTTTTTTCCCAATCAGCACTGTGGAGTGGATGAAACACAAAGGCTGTTTGACACAGATGGGAGGAAAGATGTTCCATGTGCTTGAGGGGATTGGTGCAGATGGTGGGTTCAGCTTTTGTCCATCAGCACAATGCACCAGCCTGCAGAACTGGGGCTCTGCAGAGGTCATCTGGCTTCTGATCCTTGGAATTCGTGTGGCCACAGAGCTGTCACTGACCTAAAGGGCTTTGGCCACAGATCTGCTCCTCTGCTGTGTGTTACAAGGCAGGAAAAAAGTTTAGGTTCAGGAGAAAGAGGTGCTGAGAATGTACATGGAGTACCAGCTACATGCTCTGCAGTCAGATTAAAAACCTGCCAAAATAATGGGGAGAAAGTGCAATGAAAGCTGCAACATGTGGCCAGTGCCTTTGCCACAAATTAGGCTCAGGGACTCTGGGGACTGCTGAAAATGAAAGATCTTGCTCACTTGGAATATACTGCTGATGATATTTTAAATTCCTGAAAATCCTCAGAGAAGAGCAGTGCCATTAGCTTGGTGGAGTTCCTTAGTGAGGGCAGGCAGCCAAACTGATATAGTAAAGTATTTTAATTAGTGTATTTCAGAGCTTCAGAATGAATCTTCTGAATCATGAAAAAAAAAATCCTCTCTCTGTCTATCACAGAGATCTCTTTTGTAGAAATTCACTGTTCTCTTCACTAGCTGAGATTGTGGCCTTATATCATTTGAATACAGCAGCTCAATATTGAACATTTCCTGCCAAAAACTGTCATCCTTGTTGGGCATGGTCATCTTAGGCAAATGTATGAACATGACACCCAGAGTGCATGAGCACAGAACAGATAAGGAGCTGTGAGCCTTGCTCATGCCCCAGCACATTCTGAATACCAGCCCTCCTGGGAGGACAGTTTAAGATTAATTGATAAAAGTAATTTCAGTACCAGTTAGTGTGATGGATCTCAAGAGTAAAACAGGCTTTGCTTGTGATGAGCATGAGTAATGTGGGGAGCCCAAGTAAGAATATTCATCAGTAAAAACATCTCTGCCTGCAGATGTCCTGAGCACACAGAGCAAAGGCCCCTGCACTGCTCCTGAGGCAAACATGCTGAAATTCCCAATAAAACCAGGTCTCACCAGCCAGAGGGGCAGTAAAAGAGATCCCAGTGAAGTGACAGGGGTGCACGGAGGAGGAAAAGAGCTCAGCAGTGAGGATTGTTAGGAGAGGTATTTCATGGTCACATTTTGGGAGGAGAGGGGTAAGAGGGCAGCAGGAACAGCTGTCACAGCTCTGTGGAAGCAGCAGAAGAGGCAAGGTGGAGTTAACCCAAGCAGCAAATAACAGAAGGATCAGCTGAAGGACGCTCCCTGCAGAGACCCTGCAGGGGTGGCAGGGAGAGGGAGAGCTCTTGGGCTCTGATTAAAGTCTCCTTTGTGCCAGAAACACCTCCCTTTTCCACTCCTCACTTAGCTCGGTGATTTGGCTGCATTGTGCTTTGGGGCTCACGCTGGAATCCCTCAGCCCCACTGCAGGGTGTGACAAACAGCCCTCAGACACGGCAGGGAGAGCGTGCTGCGATCCAGCTGAGGATCTCCAGTTAGCCGCCCAGGCTGGGCTCTGTGCCCTTCAGGGGAGATCAGAATGGAGCCCCAGCGCTGCCCTTGGGGCCTTGGCAGCCCCTGTGGCTGAGACGCTGGAGTCAAACCCGGGCAGGGAGCTGATGCTGAGAGCTGCTGCCTCCAGGGCATGGTTCAGCCTGGCTGCTCTCAGCAGAGCAGCAGCTTCAATGGCAGCTGGAGGTGCCGTTTCTGCTAATGGTAATTCTTTTATTTTTTAAGCTGTCTTCTGTGTCTTGACATTAATGGACTTCCTGCTCATGTCAAGGATTTGAAGCATTCAACATCAGCCGTGGAGGCACAAAACCTCAAAAACAGATAAATGCCAGATTATGACAGTTTCCAGATCTCTGGTGTTAGAGCTGAATTATTAGTAAGAAAGAAGCAAAGAAGGCTGGTAGTAGAATATAGACCTTGCCCTGCTGTGCCAAGTAATGCATCAGCCTCTGCTGCCCCTCCCCAGGCTCTCTGCTCATCCCCAGCCTTGCTCTTTCCCCAGTGGAAACTCCTGCTGCAGTAAGTGCCAGGTGGCACACCTGTCTTTTCCCAGGACCATTAGGGATGCAGGTGCCCATTCCAGAACGTTCTCTGATGTTCAAGAAAGTAAAAGGCATCTGAAATTATCCACAGTGACAGGTATGAGCCCACACAAAAACTAGAGCCAGTAAGACACGGGCTCAGGGGGGATTTAGTATGAAATACCCTTTTCTTTCTGTTAAACCAGGTGAGTGCAGAGTGTCAGGATCCCCTTCCAGGCTGACAGGTCCCAGCAGGGGCCAGGGCTGTGCATTCAGAGGAGATCTGGCCAATCCCACCCACACAGAGTGGGGTTTGCATGTCTGACCATGCCTTTTCTGTTTCTGCAGGATGGATGACATCCAGCTGTGCAAAGACATCATGAACCTGAAGCAAGAGCTGCAGAGTTTGGTGGCAATCCCAGGTAAGGGCTGTCTCCATCCAGCACTGGGACAATCCCTGTGTTCTGACACCATCCCACCCCTGCATCACCCACAGCATCTCCTCCCCACAAGGTGGAGTTTCACATCTCTTTCCTCTGGTCCTTATTTTTAATTCCCATTTTCCTGCCCACCCCTAATCTCTCTGTCTCTAAATTTCTTTTCATGCTGTAATTCACTGCTCCCATGGCAGCAGCCCTGCAAGGATCACTCAAACAAGGAGCACATTCCTCATTTCTGCACTCTGTTGGCAATCTCCAGGGAAGCAAGTGGCACAGAGATTGTCAGGTAGAAAAGCCAAGATACCAGAGATAAAGGAGAGAGAGGAGAAGGATTTATAACCATCACTGTGAATGTGATTGATTTTTTCCTTGCTGCACCAACCCATTGTCACATCTGCAGTTAAATCCACCTTCTAGGATCAAGAAGAACAGGTTTCTGCAAAAAACAAGGCCCAAACCTCTGGTTTGTGTTTTGCTGTAAATCTCTGCAAATTCCCTGTTTGGAGGAGGAGCAGAGCTGTGGGCAGTTCTGCAGTCCTTGGCTCAGAGCTCCAGCTGCCATCAGTGACTCACTTCACCACAGCTTTGCCATTTTGGCTGATCCACGACAGCCCCACTCTGTTCAGGGAAAAAACTGATCCTGCCAAACACCCAGCAGCCTCAGCAGGACATTTACACCACATCCTGCTGCACAGCCTCCAGCACCCTGCAGAAATTATCTACTCCTGCTTAAATATTAAGTCCAAGTTTTGACTATCCTTTGGTAATCCTCATTTTTCCTCCTCACATTTTATTGTGCAGGTTTGAAGGACAACTTTGTCCTCAGAAAGGAGAGAGAAGGACTTGTTCCACAGGAGGGAAGTCTCTCTGAAACTCTGAAACCACCCACTCTTAGCTGTGTAAGAGCTTTGCCACATTTTGCACCTGACAGAAATAGATTAATAGTATTTCTTACTTTTTCTTTCCTTGTACTTCTTAGTAGAGGTCACATTTTAGATTTCTAATAACAGCACTGTTGGTGCAGTATTTGTTCCAATGGAAAGGATTACAAATCCCAGGAACTCTCTGTGAGTGATGCCCCTTGCCTCACTCTTCTGATCTGCAAGCTTTCCTGCCCAGACTCAACTAACAGACAGGGTTAATCAGCTTTCATTCTTTGGTGCTTCTGCTGTTTGGGTTGTATTTTTATCTGTCAGAAATGATTTTCCAGTCTCAAGGCCTCAAGCAGAGAGCCACAGCCAGCAGTGTCTCCTCAGCACTGCACAAATCTCAGCAGGTGGAGTTCCAGCAGCAGCATCCCCAGGCAGGAGCAGCAGAGCTCTAACAGAGGCAGAGCAGCTGCTGGCACTGGCTGAGAGTGACACAGCCTGTGCCCAACCCAGAAAAACATCTCCAGAAATTGGTTCCTTCACAGGATCTCTACCATAATTTTTCTGTGAGAGCAGAGATCTGTGTAGGGAGCTGCTCTGTGGTTTCAGCAGAGTTCAGCCAGTTTCAGTAGATGTGGAATCAGCCTTTCAGCACACAGAATGTGCAGTGTTTTGCCATGTATATTAATATTTTTAGTAGACAGTTTCCTGAAGGATATAATGGGAGAGCACACCTCAGTTTAGGAAAAGGATAGATTCAAAGAAAGTAGAAAGTGAGGAGTCCTTGCTCCTTAGCCATAAGAGACAAAGCAAGAAAAAGCAGTGACTTCTAAACATTCTTTTTTTTTAAATCTGTACTAGAAACAATTGTTTCCAAGTGTCTGATTAGTTTAGCTATTTAAAGTGTCTTAAATCAGCATAGCACAGCCCAGATGCCTCAGGCTGCAGGCAGCTCACTCTTCCTGCCCCAGCTCTCACTGTACTGAGTTGTGCAGTTCTCTGAGCACAGCCCAAACCCCAAAATCTTCATTTAATACAAACTCTCTTCATAGCTGATCAAAATTTCAGCTTCTCAGAGAAATATATGAGCTTGGATTTGCCTCTGGCTTTCTCATCTCTGTTGCACTTGCCAGGTTTGAAGAGTTCTGTCTTAAATTTGCTTTATAGCCTGAAATGACAGCTCTGAAATCCCTAGCATTTATGACTTTCAGTTTGTGACAGGCACATCTTTCATGCCACAAAAACTCTTGTTTATAGACACCCTAGCCATTCCAGACTGGCCAATTAACAAGGACATATAGTAATTACTCAGATTTTTGAAGCACAGGGAAAATAAACTTGCATTTATTTTTCCATGTTTTACAATTGATGCTATTTGTGGGGATTAGCAGCTCACCTGCCTTGTCAGAGTAGAAAAGAAAAAGTGTTGTTTTCAACAAAACTGTCTTGAAACACAGAGAAATAGTTCCTTTTGGTGTGATCTCCTTGTCCCTGAGGTCACATGGAGTTTGTACATTGGATTTTAACAAAGCATCTTGAACTATTTTCTTGCCAAAGCTCTAAAAAAAATTCCAAGCAATGTCTTGCAGAGTAATTGAGTATTAAAAGCAGGCTGAGCAAACCCCACAGAGCCTTCAGCCCATGAAGCTGGTCAGAGTCAAGAGCAGCAGGTGAGGAGAGCACAGAGGAGTGACCTGGCTGGCTCTGGGTGACTCAGGGCTGCACAACCATCAGCAGCTGATTCTCAGACACCTGCAGCATCCCACAGCACCCCTCACCCTCCCCAGAGCCCACAGTAATGCACTCTTTTCTCTGTTTTTGACCAGAAAAAGAAAAGACAAAGATGGAGAAGCAAAGAGAGGATGAACTGATTCAGAAGATTCATCGACTGGTACAAAAAAGAGATTTTCTTGTGGATGATGCAGAGGTGGAGAGGCTACGGTGAGAACCAAGAGCAACTGAGCTTGTTCAGTGACATTCCACAAGCCTAAGAATGCAACAGATTAAGGGACAAAATTTAAATCAATATTAATGGGAGAGAATTGGTCCTTCAAAACAACTTACCAAGTTAAAAGCCTCCTCCCCATTCCATAGGAAAAACATTAAAATCAGATTACTCTAATTCCGTGTCTCTTTATCCCATTAATGATTCAATCATCTCATATGAATAATAGTGAGCTTTGGTCTCTTATTTTCCTACCAGAAGCAGTCTGGGCATTTATCATTTAAAAGAAAAGGATTTATGCTGCTACCAGGGAATTCTCTTGGCATAAGAAGTAGATATTAAATTGAATTCTACAAGGGGCATATTTGTAGACATCTAAAATCCTCCATTTTTAATTATTCATGTTGTCAGGGTGATTACTATTATTCCCATCTTTGATTACTAATATTCCCCACCCAAACAACAACAAAAAACTCCAACCCAACTAAAAAGCTCTTAGTAGTAGAGCCCTGCCTAAGCAAAAGCAGCTTCTGGAGGGTTTCATCTCTCAAGAAGACTGTAGTCTTCCTCCAAAGTTCACTCCAGCACCCAAATCCAACCTTTTGTTTGAGATCAACACTCTACAAGACTCAGCTATGCTCTCCCTTCCCCCTCCCTCAGCAGTAAAGACTCAATCCATTTATCCAAAATGACAATATCTCCTCCAACACATTTCAGTTCCAAGCAGCAAGGAGAGGATAGAGCAAAGCTTTTGCCAGAGCCCTGCAGCTGGTCAGAGGGAGCTGGCCAGAGGCAGAGCTGAGAGCAGCCTGAGCCCAGAGCTCTCCCTGAGCCCCTGTGCAGTCACAAGAGCCTCAGCAGCAGTTTGCATCCTTTTAATAAGGGGCAAAAATAAATGTTTCTAAAAATAGCAGAGTAATTAATTGTGTACTGGTGATTTGATCCTAGCTGCTCTAGCTTTGACTGCCCCATTTAGAGAGAAAACTGTCATTCCTCTAACACTTTTCCTTCTTTCCACCAGGGAAAAAGAAGAAGACAGAGAGATGGCTGAGTTCCTTCGCACCAAGTTAAAACCCACAGACAAAGCAACACAGTCTCCTACCAGTGAGTTCCTAATCATTAAGAAAAAAACAAGAACAAAAGTAAAGACTCCAAAGACAACTGATTAAAAGAGCATTTTCACAGGCAGCCTCTGGCAAAAGCTGGGTGAAGCTAGCTAGATCACCCAGAAACAGCCCAGGGTGTCAGCAGCTGCTGGCCCCTTACACTTCAGATACCAAATTACCCCTTAAAACTGAATTTCAGTCACCTATAGCCACTTCAGAATTGCTCTGTGTGTTTAAAATATGCAAAGTGTATTTGTTTACACAGTGCCACAACCTGCTTTTCTAAGCAGTTAGATTTTATTAATTATTTTCCTATCTGTTTCTGTAAAAATAACTGAAAAAAACCTCTTCAGATCCATGCTTGAATGTCTGAAACAAAGTTCACCTGTTTTACTGCAGTCAAGATGGGGACTAGAGAAAAGACTGCAAACTTGCACAGCTGACCCAAATTTCTTACATACTCCCATCAGAAAGAGGCTTTTGAATCACCCCAACCCCAGACACTTGTAGAGAGAATGGCAGACTCTGGTTTCTGAGAGACTGAGTGGGTTGCATGACCCCTTGGAAGCTTTCAGCTGGAATTTTCAAACAGAACAGCCCCAGCCCCAGCCCCAGCAGGAGCTCTGCAGGTTCACAGGGTGATGTTGCCCTGCCTGGAGATGAGCTCTCAGACAGAAAGTCAAGTGAGAGCAGTGCCCTCCTCAGAAAGGGACTGTGCTCCAGCAGCTGGAGGGGTTTGCATCCAACATTCTGCTGTTCTGCACACACCAAGATCTTGCTCAAGAGTTCCCAGAGAGACTGGAATGACTGAAGTTCAAGTACAAGGCTGAGAAGAGACATTTTAAGATGCATCACAAATTATTTATACCCCCTTAGTCAAGGGAGCATGACTCATCTCCCTTGTTAGTTTACTTTATCATTGCTTTTAAATGCAGTTTTAAAGATGAAAAGATTCTTTTCACCCTGAAAAATGAAAACATACCTTTATATTATTCCCTTAATTACAGCATCCAAACCAATGAGAGAATAAATTCTAGAATACTTTTGTTCTTCAGCTCCTTTTTTGTTGGGAGTTTAATGACTTTGTGAAAGGACCCATTGTCTGACCCCATGGCTGGAAAAGGGACACCTGCCTTGAACCAGATGCAAGTTTGCCCTCCCTTTGAGATGAATGGATTCTTTAGCTCCTCCTAACACCCTTCCCTGAAGAGATAAGACTTTCTGAGCAGTTTCAAACCCAGTATATCACCACCAAACTGAAAAATTCAGGGTGGGTGGAGAGAGGGTGGGCAAGGTTTGCACCCTCTAAAGCAGAATTAGGAAGAAGCAGTTGAAGCAGATCCTGGTTCTAATGGTGTCCTGTTTTGAACCTTGCAGGCAGCCCAGCAGAAAAGAAGGCAGAACCTCCTCCAAGCAAGCCCACCATTGCCAAGGCAGGGTTGACAATTATTAAAGATTGTTGTGGGGCCACCCAGTGCAACATCATGTAGAGCCCTGGGCTTCCTGCCCTGCTTGTCTTGTCAGTGTTTCCATAGAGAGGAAGGGATGGAGAGGGGACCAACAGCCTCCTGCTGAGGGAGCAGAGCAGAGTGGAACCCTGGACTGGACAATGGCAGCTCCTCACCGTTGCATGGATCACTCTACACGCATGCCTAAAACAAAAGAAATCTGTATAGTGGCTGTCCAGGGACCAGAAGAGATCAGCAGTACAGTCAGCAAAAACACCCCTGGGATACAGCTGAATGAAAAGGGGCTGTATTTTATCCAGAATGGTGTAAAAGAGCAATTTCAATAGGCTGTAACTTTAGAAGAATATGTTGTACACTTTTCCCCCCGTGGCAAACTGCACTCAAAACCACCAAATGATCCCATTTTGGCCACTTCTCAGAACAAAAGCCACAAGAAGCAATGCTATATGTAGCACAGCTGATGGAGGAAGCAACTGTAGGATAACTGATGTTGCATATACAAAACACCAAACTTGTGTGATGCTCAGCTGCTTTGCTGTGGAGTTTCATTTCAAATTCTTCCTAAAGAATGAGATCAGTGATAAGGATGCTGCAAGTAGCTACAGATTTTTATATCCCATTTGATATCTGAATTACTCAAGTCAAATTAAAATTGCTTGCACCAGGGGAAATAAAACCCTGGCAAAGCTTTAGCAAAGCACAGCTACAGTAATCTGCAAACTGATGATGCAGTCCAAGGTTGTGTCACTTCAGTTTTAGATCTCCACCTTCCATGAAGTAAGAGAAATATTCACCCAGGGTTTTGTCCATTTTTACAAGCTACATGCAGCAGGAGTTACACATCACTGAGAGATTGCTGGGAGAAGAACAGAAGACAAAAATTAACTAATATTGAAACCATGCTTAAAACAAGTATTAATTGTATATTTTGTGACCACAAGAAATATAAAGTATCCATAAAAAAGCATAGGAAGACACAAGACACCCAAGACAAATTGGCCACAAGACAAAGATACAAATACAGAAGTAGGTATTTGTGGCAGGAAAATCACATTCTATATAATGTGGGTTTAAAATTAAGGGAAATACAGAAATATTTGTCTGTGTTTCACCATTAAGTGTGTTTCTGGTCTCTATGCAGATTAAGCCT
Organism: Chamaetylas fuelleborni; assembly: GCA_025629985.1. Lineage (NCBI taxonomy): Eukaryota > Metazoa > Chordata > Aves > Passeriformes > Muscicapidae > Chamaetylas > Chamaetylas fuelleborni. The sequence continues at coordinate 15,897,657 of JAOTBB010000721.1, read as the reverse complement.
TGTGGAATCTAATATCCTTATATTAGTTGTCAGTAGCTGGTTTGTCTGTGTGATGGTATTCCATATAAATGTACTGTGATAGGTGTAAATAGTAAAATAAATGTACATGGACCTAGTGTGACAATCTCAGGCTTAGAAATAACAAAAGATAGCAAAAAGTTCCTAAAATAACGTTTTGCAAAAGGAACTTCCATTTTGTGAAGCCAGCTAAGTGAAGTGTGTGCTTATATACCAAGGAACCACAGTATAGGAAAGGAGAAAAAATTAACAGCAGTTACCCCAAAAGGATAAACAGTTATTTTTTTAGAGAGAAAAAGTATCTTATTAAGTATCTTATGAAGGCAATAGACACCATCTAAAGTAACTCAGACTATTCTTATACAAATAAAACCTAATCCCTAGCACTGCCTGATTTGATGAAAACCACTTGCATTTCCAGAATTATTTCAGTATTGCAGACTCACTTGAGACAAAGAACCAATGTCACTAAGTATCTTAAGGTTTTAAGGATCAAAGAGGAAAAAATACAAAATTTTTCCACTAAGACATGAAGCACTTTAATTATTTTGACCAAAGATGCAGGAAAGAGAACAAAGGCCAACTCTCATGAATGGTTATTGCAGCCTTGTTGAGACACCACCACATTAAACTCTGTGGCTGTTAAGATCTGGGCCTGGGGTGGGTTTGGACTCTGCAGGAACACAGTCACAGGGAAAACTGCTGTTAGGGGAGAGAAGGAAACAGCCAGTGGCTTCTGTAACAGCCCACAGCCTCTTGCTGGGGTCCAGGTAAGACATCAGGAATTGTCAGGATCTTAAGACAAGAGGCTGATGCTCAGTGTCCTTAATAAAGGCAAAGGGGAGCAGCTGTAGTGAAGCACCAAACTTGAAACCTCGGGAGGATCAGCTGTGAATGCCACTAATGAAGGGGCCAGAGGGACTTTGGCATTTGAAGCCTGAGGTGACTCCTGCACATGGATGTTTGAGCCAGGCTGTGCTGAGGATTGGGGTGATCCCTAGAGGCTGCACAGAACCCACAGGCACTTGGGAGTCAGCTGAAGTGAGCACCATGTAGGGTTCCATGAGAAGGTTTCATTAGCAAGAAAGAGAAACCTTCCTGGGAAGCAACACTCCTCACCAGGCTACAGAGCCAGCTCCTTTAATTAAAGCCAAGATGAAACACAGCAAGTAGGAATGTGCAATATTCTTACAGTTCACTGCCAGCCAGGGCCCCAAAGGGACCTGAACTCCAGCAGAGGTAATGAGAATGAACTTCATTTTCACAAGTTCTAGCTGGGCTCAGCTAGAAGGTTTTCTGTGTGCCAGTTTTTGTTTTTAATTAGCAAATGCTTCATTTCTGTGTTTATTTGGGTGGGTTTGAACAGCTTGCCTGCAGAGCACAGGTGGTTCCTCCAGAAGTGGGTCAGTGATGCTGCTTAGCAATAAAGTCCTGGATTTTTTAGACTGCAAGGTCAGAGTCTCAGCTGTGTTCAGCACTGGTTTGGTGTTGCCTGTCTAGAACACAGCAGAGCCCTTATGGCTGATGTCAAAGCTAATGTCTGCAATTTAACAAATTAAGCTTAGGAAGAAATTAAGTGTAAAAATCTTGACCCTTACTTTTGAAAAACCAGACTAAATCACTGAATATCCCAAGGAAAACTAGGGCCTCTGTAACTTCCATGATGCTGTGAGCAGGACACATTGTACAATCCCCATATATAAAATCAGCAGAGTATCAGACTGGCATCTTTAGGTGACTGTATGGAGTAACTGGCATCATTTCAGAGTTGATTTTCAGATACCAGTCACTGTCAGCAGACAGGGACAGGGACTGAAGCCCCCAGTATCTCTTCTGGAAATCCTGTTTGTCACTTCAGGAAGAAGGCAAGGCACTGGAAAAGGAAGAATGTGTGGAAGAATGTTTAAGGTGGATTTGACACACTCCAGTAAACAGGACTGTGTTCAGGAAAGGATCTTGGTCTACTGAGAAGAACAAAAGTGCTGAAGTGCTACTTGTACAAATCACCAGTTGCACCAGCAAATGGTTCTCTTGTACCTTCCCCTGAGCCTACTGAATCTCTTCCAAGTTAAACATATTTCCAAATAAAGAAGCTGCTGTGTTATACTAAGCCTTTGTGTCCTCCTGTTACTGCAGGAAAAGTTGGTTCTGGAGTGGAATAGGAATAGTGGAATGCAGTTGCTGTGTTGCTTCATTTTTAAAAAAGAATAAGATTACTATTCTGCATAAAAGGAATAATGCTTAGGAGTAAGTTAGAGATGCTACTGAAATAAAGGATTTTCTCACTGAATAAAGAAAACCCACAAAAAAAAATAAATAAATAAATAAATAAATAAATCTCATTATGCACCTAGATGCCTTTGGAACCTCACTAGAGCCCAGAGCCTGCACAGATTAAAGACAGTTCCCAGCCCTACACTGAGAATATGAGGGTCCCAACATGCACACATGCAGCATACATATAGCACTACAAGCCATTTTAATAATGACTTGCATTAGAATTTTTTTCTGCCTTTATCCACCTAAGTAATACTAAACAAAAATAGTCATACAGGAGGGAATACAGCATTTAAAGCAATGCTTGCTAGAAAAATGCTATTAACAGGAGTTAAACCACAGCTCACAGTGCAGCTAGTCTGTCCTGTTACATTATGGCAAGCACAACAAGCTATAATATTTTTAGAATAAAATGAAAGCTATTTCCATCACAGCTTTTTTTACTAATTTCAAACAGATGGCTTAACATAAAATGAGAATGAAAGAAGTGGGAATGTTTGCAGCACAAAACCAAAGCAGCATTTCAAATCAAACTCATCTTTTGAGGGTAATCACATACCAGATACTGTAATGGATTTTACTCATTCATTTACTTAAAAACATTAATAACTACTGAAAAATGAAATTGCAGAGTGGTGATTATAGGGTTTGTAGTGCTGCTCTGGGAAGTTTTCATAAACCACCTGTTCCTCCTTTCAAAGAGGAATATTCATTACTTTCAATATTACATATTTATTACACTGTTTATGAAGAATTTCCAGCTAAGTTTTTTAGATAGTTACTTTGAAATTGTTGACTGAACAAGTACTCTGTAAGGTCACCTGATTGCTTATCTGCAGCAGGCCTGACATTTACTCCAGCAGACTCCACTTAACAGTTCAGTTAAGTGAGAATGTGTCATAAAACAAAAGCAAAAAAAAAAACCAAACCCAAACAAGCTTCCCCCCAGAAAAGTCAGGAGCAGCACATCCAGGTCTTTACTTTTGTACATGAAGCTGTGAGATGACAAAAGAGTTCAGCTGAGTTGCACTTTTTATTCTGTTAAGATTGTGAATTTCAAAACACTCCAGTGAAAGAAGTGTGCCACATTTGTAGTTCTGGAATAATTACCATCTTCAAGCTGGAAAAAGCTACTATAACTCAAAAGTGACTCATTAACTTTATTAATGTTCACATGACCTAATTTGCAACAATTTTAACTCTCAAAGGGAGACACACTGGGGATGAACACCTGACATCCACCTGCTGAATTTATACCCCCTTCTCCATTTTTTCTCCTTAGGCTGACAAATAGCACAGCTCCTTCTCCAAACAAACCCTACCCTGACTCTGCATGAGGAGCAGTAAGAGACACTGACTGCATCTGCAAACAGCTCAACTGAAAAACTGGGAAAAGCCTCCATATCCAGAATTTATGGTGTTTTTTCAGTCTTCATTAACCCCCAGCTCTGTTCTATCTCAATAATTAAATCCAACATGACACAGCCAGTTAAGTATTCTAGCACAGGTTGGTTTGTTTTGTTGGTTTTTTTTCCCCCCACAGGTCTTGAGACAAGGACAAGAGTTATGCTTGCTTGAAAATTTTATTGACAACTGTTTGGTCCCAACACACAAAACAGCACTTGAGCCACAAAAGAAAGTGTCCAAACAAAGTAGACAGCTAAGAAAAGAAGTCTTTCTTCTCTCTCCCATTCCAAGGAAAAAAAATAGTGCATAAGTTGAGGGCTTCAGTGACATTTTTTCTTTTAAACAAACATGAATCTGAAGTAGTACATTTATTTGCTAAATTAAAGAATTTCATGGTTCCAATGCTTTTAAATCTGTAAGTCACATCATTCATTTAACCCTTTGGATAAAAAAATAGATTGCAATTCAATTAGCTATTTTGTTACACTATGAACACAACTTCTCAAAAGTATTATTCTATTACTTCCAAACAGCAATTTCAGCAGAATCACACATGAATCCAGGTAAGATATGCTGACCTCCATATGTGGTATAACCACCACATTGCTTGGATAAACACCACATTTTCCTCTGAAGCAAAAACCTGGTTTTCTTTAGTACTCCAAATGACTTGTAGCTGCATCTCATGAAAATATTACTTCAGGCTGATCTCTCCTCCAAGGCATGCTCTTCTGAAACAAAGATCTAGACTGATCACTGTCAACCTTATCAAAGTTAAGGTGAAAGCAATTTTCTTGCATTTAACTCACTAAAAACGTTCCAAGAAAACTTAGTTCTGAATTTCTTCTTTATAGCAGTATGTCTGTAGAGGTTTACTGTGGACTGAAAATACTGTGCCATAATGCTCAGAAAAACCTCCCAGTGTTTCTTTGCACTTACAATGGCTACAAACTCACTACTGGTAATACCTGCCTAAATATAAAAGATTTTATAACAAAACCTGACTAGTAAAATTCTGTCCATAGCCATCGTTCAGTGGCATTTCCTGTTGCTGGCTGAAAAATTAGAGCCTGTGTTCCATCCCTTGCATATTACAATAGAATCCATCTAAAAAAAATACTCAGCCAGTGGAAAACTTCTAGTATAGGTTCTTTCAATACTACAAGCATTTATTTGCTGCCTGGCAAATACAACCCATTGTAAATGCCATGGTTACCCAGAATGGGTAGAAAGTCTCACACACTGGACAGTTCTGCTAACTAGAGTTAAGGTCATCCACTGACTCAGCCTCCCTCCCAAAGCTGGCCCTTGCAAAAGCCATCACAAGATGCCACAAATTCAAAAAGCTGCCAACACTAGGAGTAAGTCTTAGACTAAAAACAGACACAGCTAAAAGAGAGCACATCAAAGGACAAGCTTCCCATTTACTGAACATGCTTAAAAAGAGAAAACAAGGTTAAGCAGAACAACCTTAGCATTTCCACTTGTAGCTAGAACTTTCCTTACAGGTGGAAATAGCATCAATACCTTCCATCACCAACCATTTTAGTAAGTCCTGCTCCATTATCTGTAATTTATGCATTAGATGCATATTTCAGAATCTTCCTAACTTCATTTCTAGACACAATGAAAATGTGTGTGCCTGTATCTTATACTCATGACACCAAGACAATCTTATCCTTAACCAAACCCATGCCAGACAAACTAAAGATGAGGGAAGCTTAAAGCATCAGTGTCCTAGAAAGCTCCTAAATGGAACTGAAAGCTACAGCAAAATTCATTTAAAACAAGTCTTACACAAGACCCACATAATCTTCTACAGATGTCTTTAGACAAGCATTTCCAATGCAGTTACAAGTCATCTGGAAGGTCAGAGAACAAGTTTCCTCTCCAGAGGACAATCAGCTCCCCTCACTCCTGTCATCCCCAGGTCAGCAAGTTAAAATTTCTCAACAGGCTTTTGAAGGACAAATCATGCATTTCATTAATACTGTCTGAAACAATACCAGGAAGCAACAGCCTATAGAATACAAGATGCTACATGTATGATTACATCACCAACAAGGCTTCAAGAAAATAAAATCTGTTCCATGTTTGTTGAATTAATGTTTTGCTTTTACTGAACACGTTTATGAAAAACTGTAAAATTTAGAATAATTTAACAAATGCCAGATTTTTTTTCAAAATAATAGAAAAAAATCTGCTCTGCTACCAGCTGTGTTCAGTGTAAAAGGAACAAAATCTTCACAGAATACATTAAATACAAATCAATTCCTCTAGGTTCTCCATTAAAATACACATGGGTTAACAAACAGCTTTACTCTGTGCACAGTCCATAGGTATTTGTCTTCCACACTAAAAAGAAAGTTAAAGCTTGGTTACAGGTGCAAGTGAGAAGTTGGCTGCCAGTTTGACCTTGTTTTTGTGTTGCTTTTTGGCTGGGCTGTCTGTTGCTTCTTTGTTTACTTGGGTTTCAGAGGACTGACAGGGAGGCACTGAAGCATTCTCTGTGGTGTCAGACACCACAGAACCAGAGATCAGCTTTTCTTGGGCTGTGGTGACAATTCTCTGCTTTTCTTCTTCTGTTAAAATCATTATCTCTAGAATAAATAAGGTAATTCAATTTATTGATGCTCTGTTTTTGTAAAGAAAGAATATTTATCTGCTGTTAGGCAATAAAATACTTAACTAGAACTCACCAGCCTGATTTGAGGCAACAGAGGGAGGCCAAAATCTTACCTGGGAGGGGTGCAGGACGTTCCTCAAACTGAATGAGGTCTGCAGACTCAAGAACCACGGGATCAGGTCTCAGCTGGGGGGATGGCAGGCAGGAAGGTACTGGCTCACACAGGAGATCAACAGGAGATGTGTTTGTGAGGCAAAGGAGTTCTTGCTCTGTTTGATTAGAAACTACAAAAATAAGGGAACATCTTTCAGAGCATCTGTAAGCTGTGAAGGTGTCACTACTGTCACAGGTAAATGTAAAGTCTCCAGATGCAAATCTGAGGATCTGAGAACCATGCTCTATTTGAAATACTAACATCAAACTAATTTGATTAATGGCAATTAATCTCAGGTTCATTTGCTGCATCAAGAGCAACTAAGTAAATTCTCATCAGAATACAGGAGACATTGCTAGCAGAAGCTGCTGCTGACCCTCCCTCTCCTTAGCTTCATGTTTATAGACTTCAATTTCCAGCAATTCCCTGGGAAGCAGCACCCAGCTCCTCTCTCCCTCTCTATATACACACACACACATTTCCAGACCAGCAGCTCAGGACACAAGCCTGAACACAAACTCAGAAGTCCAACAAGCTTTCAAGCCAAAATGCACATTTATACAAGTTCAGATTTACCAACTCACCTTTCTCCATGCTGCTTCAATTACTCTGCTTATTTTCCCTAAGACAGTAAGTTTCTTATATAAACCAATTTTGCATTACCATTGCTAGGCTTTCCTAGATTTAGCTCCATTGATGAACTGGGTCCTTGGGTCTCCATAACATGTCCATTATTGTCAGTAAGTTGATTTCCATGATCATCTACATGATCAGCAGGGGGAAAACTAGGTGAGCTAAAACGAGCTACAAAAAGAAAAAGGTGATTTGGTTAGTTTACTCAAGCTGACTCTTAAAAGAAAAATAAGATACTGCTCAGAATTGAAATGGCTTACTTTTCATATCATTCTTCAGGACTACAATTCTCTTATGGCCATGTCCTTTAATCCAGACCACCTATGAAGAAGGAAGCAAATTGAACACCAGCACATGCTAAACTGAGAGCATTTGCTCACTGCCTTTCATCTACCTTTGCACTGACATGACTTCTAAAGTAAACTAAATCACATGGCTAATTTGTACTACACTACCCAAGAAAGGCTCCAAGTAATTAATTCCAAAGGCAAACTATAGTGCCAGAAAGCATACTAAATAAACATGAATGGAATGAAATGTTTAAACATGGAGATGAAAAATTCCTTTTTGTCACTCTTCAGATTGGCTTACTTAAAGGAAATATTATAGTCAGAAACTAGGTCACAAAATTACTCCAGAGCACTTTGGATATGTGGATGACAAGAACATGGCACTTCTGACAAGGTCCCAGAATTCTTCACTCCCAAACCCAGTAATGCACTCTGATCAAAATGAGGGTTCAGTACTGTACAACCATTCATCCACACAGACAGAAAATCAATTCTCTCACTCAGAGATGCCAGGGATGTTTACAGCCTTACTAGGAACAGTTCTTAAGCAAAATTTCACCAAAGCACGTGTGCTGGTTTGTTCTCTTTTTCTTTTCCAGATTTCTCAGAAGTGTGTAAAAATACAATTGATATAAGCTTCCCTGAAGAAGGCAAATATTCCAGTAATTCACCCCAACTAAGAGAAACTGTGGTTGTGTAACTACTTTTAATCCATCTCAAAAAGCAGAAATCTCAATGTAATTGTGCAAAACTGAATTCTTCACACCTGTGGAATTGCTCCCAAGAGCTCCTCTAAATTATTGCATCCATATGCTTTAGGCTGCAGCACTTCTCCTGTGTATTTGCTGTATGCTACTGGGAACTCATGAAGAAAAATTTGCTGATAATGGTAGGTGTGAAGTAAGGACCTCACATTCTTTGCAAAAACATACAGATTTGTAAGCTTGACATATTCTTCTGCTGCACCATTGGTAAAAACCTAGCAGAAAAAGGAAAAAAAAAAAAGGGAGAAAGAATTACAGCACACAGTTCCACAGCCTCTAGACACAATGGCTTTTCAAACACATCAGAAAGGCAAGAGCTCACACACCTCAACTAAGTAAGGCAGACTCTTCAGGAGCTCACTTAGGGTCATAAATCCATATTCACATGGATTAAGTGAAGTACTGTGGACTGCTTCATAATGTTGCTTAAGCTGCTCAACTGAGAGCAAGGATGTTCCATCCCAGGACATCAGTAAGACCAGCAACTGGGCAGTCAGAGTCCTCAGAGACTTTCTATTTATCAGCTGAATTTGCTTGCCAGATTCTGTGTCAACCACCTGGAAAAATTTATTGGGTAAGAAGTTAGGGACACAGAAGAGACCGAATTAAAAATAAGATGTATATCTGGGGTTTATTTGATAGCTGATATTCCCCTAGCCAAAAACACAAAATCGAGCACCCTGTTGCATGGAAATATTTCCTTTATAAATCTGTATAGCTGTGCAGCAGTTTCTTTCCACTGGTAGGTATGATCTTACTCTCTGTTACAAGTCAGTTGGTCCTGACTCAACTCCAGCTGCTAAGTCAACAAAACTGGAGCAACTAAACCAATGTGCCCACATCCATGTAATTACAACCTCTTTTTTCCACTGGCATAGAAGCCTATATATTTACATTCTGAGTCAAAGTCTCAAACCATAGCTAAAACAGAAAGAAAAGGAATCAAAAGCATTAGAAGACTGAAAACTACTAGTTACCAGGAAACTTTTTCACAGGTGCAGGGAAAAAACAACTTATTTTAACAAGTACTAGAATAGAATCTCTTATTTGCTAAATAAACATGAATACTGCCAGAGAATGCTACAAGGCTACAAAAGAACATAACAGGAATATAGAAACTACATTTAAAACCCTTTTGCAATCTCCCCTTGCTGACTTAACGCTGCACTCCAGAAACAACATTTCATTTCACACACTGAGACAAAACTCCTGAACACAAGCCTCCCTGTGGGAGGGCACTGCAGAGGGAGGAGTGCCAGGGCTGAAGGGCACCTTGACCACGTGGCAGAGCTTCTGCATGAGGGCAGGCAGGGAGCTGACGTCGAAGTCGTGCGGGCGCAGGGCGTAGCCGAAGGTGCGGCTGTACTCGGGCAGCAGCTCTGCCAGCAGCAGGGCATTGTCCTTCTGGGCCCTCAGCAGCTTCACCAGCTGGGCAGCCACTGCCTTCACCTGCTCCACCTCTGTCAGAGCCAGGATCTTCTCCTCCCCACACTCCAGCACCTGTAGGACACGAGTGACACTGGGCTGAGGGGACTGATGCGGGCTGGGTGAACAAAGTGTAAGCAGCAGCTGCTGTGTGCCAGGGCTCAGCCACCTCAAAAGCTGTTTGAACAGCAAGCAAAACCATCTAACTTCTGAAATACAACAAAACAGGCCGTGAAATAGTTAACTTCTCTAAAGCAAATTGAACATAACTATAACAAAACTTAGCTTCAATTTTGAGACACTGAATTTTGTTTGAATTTGTTAACAAGCAGCCTCCTTAATGTGCTCAAAAATCAAAGACCATTTTACCAAAATAGCATTGCTCTTTTTTTAAGTACAGCTGTCTAAACATAGAGGTGCAGAGTTTATAACTCATACTAAAGTTTGAGAAATATAACCCCTGCTGAAACAGTTGCATACATTCCAGAAAAATGCTTTAGTCCAGCTTATGGCATTGGAACTTACAAGTAGGACATCTGGAATGGCTTCAAAGAGCTCAAGGAGCTTTGTAAAGCCGTAGTAAGCGAGCTTGCACTGGCGCCCAAAGTGGTGGTGGTAGCAAGGAATGAATTTATTGAAGGGCATCCGGAAATGGGGCTGGTGCCGCAGCAGATCCACCACCTCCTTGGAAAACTGCTTGGTTCTTTCAATTTCCTCCTGGGTACGTTCTGAAGTTAAAAAAATAACAAAGCAAGAGCTACATCCCAAAACACTCATGAAATGTGACAGAACACAATAAGCAAACAGTGGCTGGTTTTCAGCAGGATCCTGTATTATCCCAAGTCACACTTTCCTTATACCACTGAGACCTTTACCAGGCTTACCATGTTCAAAAGTCCAAAACAGTTACCAGGCATTCAGAGGGTTTTTAAATAGCCAAATATGTTGACATTTTTCCTGTATGCAAACAATTCACTGTCTAATCATTCCACAGAAAGCACAACTACATGCAGAAGTAGTAGCATTACTTTATGTTTTTTGCCACCTCTTTTCCTGTCTGTTCTACTGTAAGTATTCAGAGAATGATATTCTTGATTTGCTAGAACTCAGCAACTTAGTTATAATGGAAGAAAAACAAATATCAAAAATCCAAGTCACACCTACGTTTACTAAAGCTTAAGAGTCAAAAACCAATCTATTTAGAAACAGCACAAGAAAGTTTCATGGACATACCTCGTTTAGGAATACAAATCACCATTTCATTGTCCTGCTGCGACAAACAGATGGTTGTATCTGGAATTTCTGATATAATATCAGCCAGCTCACACACTCCATACTCAGTAACATCCCAATCCTTAGAGAAACACCTGAAAGTTTTTAAAAATAGTGTGTAATACAAGTATTACATTCCAAGGGGCGGGGCAACCCCCCCAAAGGGGCAGGGCCTCCCACCCAGCCATGCTGTGTAGGCAAAAAATTTTTTTTGAGAGCTGCGAAAGTAAGTCTCAAATCCTAAAAAACTTAAGGACAATTTCCACATTGGCAATAACACTATCCTGGGAAACAAAGGGAAACTAGAAATCCATTCTAGCCAGAGAAATAAGATTTACTGTCCTGTGAACAGTAACAAAGAACTGGATGTATCAACCAGTGCTTTAGGAAAAATGCAATTATACTGTGTATATAGCTCCAGCTGGCTACACTTCTAATGGTCTGCTTTGCTTAACAATTACAACCATACACTCTTAAACAAGAGCAGGTCTCAAGAGAAGGCAAAGACATCTCCTGAAAAACATTATATTAAGCCTCCCAATACTGTGTAATATATGAAAATGCATTTTAGTTTTTCCACTTCTCCAACCAAACCTCTCAGGAGCAAGAACACTTCACAAACACTCTTATTCAACAAATAGCCAGTGCTGACTGTACATTAAGTAGATTTATAAACAACCAATAATGTATTTTTGCCAAGAGTATAAATAGGAAAGTGCACTCCCAAGGAGGAGCTGCTGGCACATGATTTACAACAGAACACATGCAAAAGTAGATTCACACGTAGCTCTAAGATGGCATGGTTTGTTTAAAGCACATAACTAGTAGTTTCTACCTTTCTATTAAAAAAAACACCAATCTTGGTTCTTAAAATAAAACCCTACTTTTTATACTGCTAGCACAGAGTGTTCCAGATAGGTATTACTCCTAATTTCTGCCACTGCTAGATCCAGTTAAAGTAGTAAAAGTAGCTCCTGACAGTTTATCTATCCTTCTGAAGCAAGCCCAGCACTAAGTTTTCCCTTTTCTGTTCATGTTAATGTGCCATGAACTACTTGCTTAAATCCAACCTTGCAGTCAGAGCTTCAAAGAGAGCTAATGAAATACAATAACCCATTTCCAACCCCAGTGAAGTTAAATATGGCAGAGAGCTCTCAATTTTTGTTTTCACTGGAAGTGGGAACTTCCATATTGCAAAGAAAAGGCAATGTAGTAGCCATGGTTTTGTACTGAGATTTTAGAGTGCTGATTCCTCTTACACTAGGTATTAAAATCATCATTAATACAGAGGCCCTGCACAGCTGTTCCTGTTTATTAGGGTAACTTACCAGTGATAAGCCTGCAAGAATTCCCTCACAATAACTTGCTTGCTGGCCTGGGATTTGAGCAGCTTCAGTAAATCCTGAGTGAAGCGCTTCACCTGAGCTCTGTGTGTCAGCGTTAGCAGGCGCTTGGAACCCATGCCAAGAATCTGAAAGGAAATCACATTTGGTCACTCACACCCAGCACCCTCAATAAAAGAGATTTGAAAGCCAGTGCTAGCATAGGGAGGCTAGAAAAAGAACATAGTAGAGACAGCATCTGGAATGGCAGCCTCCTGAGGCCACCCACTTTCTGTACTAAGAACTGAGCCCTGGAGAGATTCAATACCTCACCCATGAGTGCTACTGCAACCTCTGCACATTTGTATTGGTTATTTAAAAATACTACAGCCAACTGCTGTTCAAAGCTGTAAGTGAATGTGACTACAGGGGGTTTGTAATAAGGGCACATGACTTACTTCTTTAGCAATCCCTTCAAGCCACAGGCTACACATCTCAGCCCAACTCATGAGCACTCAGCATTTGCAGTGTTCTCATGCAGCACAACTAAAAGGTTGTGCCTTAGGTTAAAAGGAGCTTTCCCCCGAAGTTGTTTTGAAAGGGTGGGCACAGAAACAGCATCTCAAAAAAGAGCACAACCAAGTTCAGTCAACCAGCTCTTTCAAGGGACACTAGGCAACTGCCCAGCATCTATGCTACAACAGCAACCAGGAATTCAGATGGCTGCAGCTGCAATTCCCCAGGTCAGAGCAGCCAGTACCACGTCACTCACCTGTAGTACGTGAGGCACTGCTTCCAGCAGCTCCATCAATTTGGAATAGCCATAGTCAGACACTCTGCACTGCTTTGCAAAGTGGTGGTGGTAGGTTGGGATGAATTTGCTGACAGGGATGACACAGGATGGTTGGCTCTTGAGCAGATCTATCACTTCTCTGCTGAACTGAATGAGCTGGGGATTCCCTACAGGGCTCTTGGAGCGCAGGAGCCAAGGATCTGCAAACAGAGTCACATTACTGCACCTTGCACAAGCATTCTTCTACTAAACACTAAGAGAAAAGGCTTTAGGTGGAAATACTTACCTGCAGTAGGAGGTGGTGGTTTGTTGTGTATCCATTTGATAACTTTAATGCCATTCTGGGCAGTGGCAATGTTAACTCCAGGAACACAGGTAATCAGATGCTCTAAGGGAACACCACCTTGGCCTTCTGGCACCATTTCAAGATCATTGAACTCTGACATGTAACAATCAGGAAAACTATGGAGGGAAGAAAAAAGCTTCCATTATACGCTATAATTGTCCTAAAAACATTATTTTGAGACATTTCATGAATAAGATTTCAATAGCTTACTGACACATTGCAGAAATCTTCATAAAATGCATATTTTAAAGTGTGATATATATATATATAAGTGTGCTGGTTTTGATAAACAAGAATTTTAAAAGTGATCACTTCATAGTGTATTCATTTATTATAAAGGATACCATTTTATGTAAGAGCTGAGTTTATATACAACAGGTAATTCCCAAAAAGTTCTAAGTCTTCAACCTATCAGACCTTACTAAAAACAGAAATTAAAATACTTTACCTTAGTAAAGGCACAGTACCCTCATGTGTCTGTAACAGGCTGTGAACTTGGGGAGCAAATGTCTTCAGAGACAAAACCACAAAAGGAATTCGATAAGAATCTGGATCAAACTCATGTTCACTGCAAAAATAAGAGGTTCAGGTTTTTATCCTTACTCTACACACAGTTTTAACACAGTATCTCTGCTCACCTAGACAGTAAACATTATACTGTATGCACATAATATACTGCTGTGACATGGCACTTGCAGTACAGCACAAGCAACTTTCATGATTTTTCCCCAAAAGTAATACAGCTACAGCAAATTTCCAGAAGTAACATCTAGAAGGCCATATTTTTATTACTTATTAAAATGTTCAAATTAAATTTCAGCAGCACATATCAGGCAGTTAACAATGAACACCTAATAGCTGCTCCAAAAATACATGACTTCAAGAAACCTGCAGCTCACTATGAATCACTTACTAAATATAGCTGGAGGACAAAGAAGAATGATCAGCTACAATAAGGTAATGAAATTCAATTAGAAGTCTCTAAAATGTATAGCCTTCCTACATAACCAGAGGAATGCAGGGAACCTTCCAGGTTCCATTAAAGAGGTGTTCAATCCTGGCAGCTGTGCTAGAACACAATCATCTTATCTGCACACACCAACCCATGTGAACTGCCTAGAAAATCCACTGGCACATCTCACTATTTTCTGCCTTATACCTGTAAACATATAAGGAGTGACTAGAGCACATTAGAGAGCTCAGCTTTAATACTGGTTCACTAAATAATGCTGTTCAAACATTTGTAAGATTTATAGTATTTTATACACAGCTTACATAAAGTCTTTATTCAGGCAATGCTGCTTACAAACAGGCTCGTGATACTCCAACTCTTCAAATATGATTGGACTGCAGTTTGCTGAGGAGCCATCATGTGACTGGGAGGAGCCCAGGGGGCTCTGCCTGGCCTGGCTGCTGGGCAGGAGGCACACCAGCCTCCCACTGCCCTGCTCACGGATGGCCAGGGTGTCTGGGAGCTTGTACAGGTCTGCCACAGCCAGCTTCCGGCCAAACCTAAACCAGAGAGGTGCAAACAAAGGCACTTGGTAAAGCAGCTAAGGCAGTGCTGTCATGCCTTTTCTGTTTAATAAACTGGAATATGATAGAAACTATTCAATGCAAATTGTTAAGGTAACTAACCTATTCAACCATAACTGAATAAAATACTGAAATAACTGTAGGGGAGGAAGAAATAGGAATGCCCTATAGATATGATTGCCTAGCAAAAGATGCTAAGAATATAGAAACTGTAG
>JAOTBB010000721.1:15867884-15880997 GCA_025629985.1 Chamaetylas fuelleborni | reverse complement strand
CTAGCAAAAGATGCTAAGAATATAGAAACTGTAGGTGAGATTGAAATGAAAGCAGTGTTCAACTGAGTGGCTGGAGAGCAGCAATGGGGATGCCTGAAGGTCTTCTCCCTTTGTTAAGATAATGCCAGTTGCTGCAAACACACCAAAGAGCCAGCGGAGATCCCCTCCTGGCATGACAGGAAGGGTCCAAGATAAGGTTTAGAGATAAGAAAGTAGTACAACATGGTAATGTAGTGATTCCTATAGGTTGTATGTAAACGTTAGAGAATTTGTATCTTGTACTAGATTGGTTAGTGAAAGAGGAGAATATTCAACATAGAGGGACATTTAAGACTTTGTGAAAGGAGAGCACCCTCTCTTGCTCTTACACCCTCTCTCTCCCTTGCTCTTGTCCCTGCACCCCTCACCCTTGCTTTTACCCCCTTTGTTACCTCACTCCTCTGGGCCTGTTTGAGCAGCATCTGGCAGCTCCCAGCTCAGCCCTTCTCACCCACACCAACTGTAATGAACTGCAAACTTCAAGACCAGAATATAGAGAGTGCCTGAGTTTGTCCTGACCACTGTCCCCCACCAGCTCCTCCACACAACCTTCTGAAAAAAGGCCAGTTTTGCCATCATTGCCTCTGGGTATGAAATATGCTGCAGCACCCAAGAACAAAAATTCATAATTCTCCACTCTGCTACTCTAAGTCACTGCAAACAATCATACATATCAGATTTTTTTTAGAAGCACTGGAGAGGAAACCACCAGGAACTTACTTTTTTTCATAGATTTCTGTGAATTTGAACACAGGCAAGCAACAAGCAGGTGCATCCTGCAGAATGGACATTGCTTCTGAGCTGTAAGAGAAGTTTTGGACCATTTAATCTGCTGTTGCTAGACTCCAGCCTAAATTAGTGAGGTATTTACAGATGCAGTTATGAACTACAAATAAAACAGGACAAAGGGCGTTCTCTTCCATTCCAGCACTATAAAAAAGTTGTCATTTTAGATCAGGGAGTGCAAGTAGTAACATCTCTGCTAATTCATCAGATCACACCTCTGTAGGAGTTGCATCTTTCACAGGTGGTGCTAAAATCTGAGCACCTATAAAATGCAACATCAAAGCTGCAGCATCAGAAGTTACCAGCCTGATCATTACATCACAAACTTTGAACAGGCAAGAATGAAATAAAGCTGTAAATTATACAATGGCAAGTAGCACACAATTGTAGAATACTCTACAGTCCAAGCACTAGTTTCATTCTGTGAATAAATGATGACAACTTTGCTCCTAATGTTTTGTTCCAGTAAGAAAAAAACCCCAAACTTCTATTCTCACTAGCATCAGCACTCTTAAGTTGTATCATGTTCCATGTAGCAAATGAAATGCTGTTGGTGTTTCCAACTGTGTACCCACCCTCAAAAACTAAATTAATACGTGCTTTCTTGGAAGAAAGAAGAAATAGAGATGCCCAGTGTAATCTTACCTCAGTAGCACAAATTAAGGTAAAGGTGTATCAGTATTATGCAAGAACAGTAGTGCAGCTATTAAACCCTCTTAAACAGAGATCTAAGCCTTCAGATGGAACTTAGAATATAAGCAGTGTAGAAATGCTAAATTAAAATCAGCCTAGTTGTATTTAACACATTCCTCGGGTTATACAACAGATTTTACTTTACTTCCCTACTATCTCTTGAAGCAGTATTTTACATCATCTCTCAGCTACTAATACATGCTAGGACAATTCAGAAGATGCCAAAGTGCTTATTACCCAAGTAGAGAGAGTGATTTATTAGCAGCTCCCGTTGCTAGTGAGACCTGGATCCTCTTACTGCCAATTTTGTATCTGTGCAGACTGTTGACAGCACTGATAGCTTCCTGCAGATTTTCCATCTGAACCATGGCCTTCAGCTGGTAGTCTGTATGGGGACTGAGCTCCACACTTTTCACCTGAGAGGAAGGAAACACCTCACACATTTACACCAAAACATGAACCCAAGGCAAGTCACCACTAGAGCAGTCTTGCTTTGGCCAAGAGCCAAACACTACAAGAGCAAGAGGAGTGTGATGAACCACAGCCATGAGGGCAATGCAAACAAGAGCCAAGGACAGCAATCCTGGACTAAGGCAAGCCCATGGCATTTCATTAGCACAAGCATCATCTTCTCATTTAAAGATTATGCCAGAAAAATGTGATCCACAGATGAGACAGAAATAGGACATCTGACCTCACCTTCTACACTTGCTTTTTACCAATTCACACTTCCCTTGCTTTTGATCATTTCTGACTCAAAACAGTTTTTACTGCGATGGTTAAGCTGACACTAGGAATTCACCTTCACAGCTTAAAATGGTTATCCTGTTAAAGCTTAAGTCTCATCCCTACATATTCATGAGCCACTTAGTAAGAATTTTACACAACAAACTTCAGAATACCAGATCTGTGAAGACCACACACGAATTAAAAACCTAATACAGTGGTTATCCAGTCTTTTAAAGGAAAAAAAAAAAAAAACAACAACCCCACAACTCATCTTTTTAAGAAGGTTTAAAGGTCCTGCTCCAATACTGTCTTTCTGCTCACCTGAACTAAACCACAAATATGTCCCTAAATACATAATCAGGAACTATTTTTAAAACAGATTTAATAAAAGAATTTGAGCCTTTACCTTGCCATGTCTTGAGAAGATTTCTTGTAAATTTTGCTGCAACTCTTTTCTGGATAATCTGTAATCTACATTGCTGATCTGAATGTCTGCACCATTTGCAAAGGGATCAGGGCAGTCTGTACCACTGGCATGATTCACTACATTGAAGGTGAGTGGAGATGATCTATTTGAAAGGTTGGGAGACATACTCCTGGGTAAAATAAAAATATTTATCAGCTGAAGCAACTGCACAATTCCAACATATACATCTCAAAGTCAGATAATAAGACACAGGTCAAGTGCATACATACAGCACTTAAAAGGGATTTTCCCAGTACATGTGTGCAGGCTAAAATTCCAGCATAAGCAAATCAGCTGTGAATAATCCATGTACATACAGATGAAGTCTCCCTCCCCCTCCCAAGGCAGACAGACTCACCGAGATGACCAGCAACTCTGAGACACGAGCAAAGGACTGAGCTGTCTTGAGGCTGTCAGCTTACTGAAAGCAGAGGGATAGCTGACCTGAAATACAGTTTCATCTTTATCTTTTTTATCTACAGGGGAATTGGTAATGCTCCTGGAAGCAGAGGTCTCTTTTCTATTTACAAATACATATAAGAAAAAGAAAAAACATTATGTTGCAGAATTTACATTAAAAACTACATAACTAACATCAGCATATTCTTTTTATTTTTAAACATACTTCTGACTATTTTTGGAGGATGATTCTCCTGCTCCCATTTTTTTGGTTGCCAGAGACACAGAAATTGCTGCATTAGAGTTACTCTGAGGAGAAGGTATTTGCTCTCTTGAACATTCTTGCTGGTTTTCAGTATTTCTATTGATGTTCTTTGATTCCAGGCGGCACAGCTCCTACACGAAACAGATAAAAGGTCAGCAGAAAAGCACCAGACATCCTTGCCAGAGGCCTTCTTTCTGATGGAAGGCTAGATGACTGACCATTTTTTTCCTTAATAGTGCTTTCATTGGTTTTTCCTAACAAGGAATTTTTGATTTTCTGTGGCAGAAGACAGTAGATGGTTAATTAGTTGGATCATTTTAGTACACTGTAGGTCTAACCCTACTTTTCCTTGAAACAAGCAAAATGGATCACTCTAGATGTTACTCATCACCAGAGCAAAAGTCAAAAGTGGCTAGAACTTGAGAGCAAGTACCAGCAGTATTTCCACATGGACAAAAACGTGGCAGGGAGGGGGAACAACAACCACTCTCACATGAACTGTCTGTCAAGCAGACGAACACAGCTCTCATTCAGGAATGTCACCACACATTACAGTTACTCATTTATTAGGACTGACAAGTAACAGAAATAATCCTCAGAACACAAAGAAAAGCAAGAACACAGAACAAGGTAGAAGAGTACCTGTAAACTTTTGACATTTGTGGATTTGATGGCAGATCCATGAATCTGGAATCCTCTCCCAGCAGGGCCTTTGGCACCAGCAGACTGATCATTTGAATCCTTGTTGAGGAGGCACAGCTTCGCGTTCTTGCTGATCTTTTTGGGAGACTTGACCTTGTCAGCTGCCGCGAAGCCGGAGCTCTTGGCCTCGCTGAGCTCTCTGCTCCTGGGAGTGAAGGAGAGCAGGATCCTGCTGCCGAAGACGTCCTCGTTCTCCATGCGCTTGCGCGCGCGCTCGGCGCTCCCGGGGCTGGGGAAGCGCAGCACGGCGCCGCCGCCCGCCACGCTCAGCACCTTCCCCCCGCAGTTGTCCGACAGCCGCCGCAGGCGGTTGCTGACGCTCTTGCTGTCTCTGTTTGTTGGCAGATTGTACACGTACAACAGGGTATGACAAGCCTGTCGAAAGGGAGGAAGATTTTAATTTGATTGTGCCACGACACCCTCGTTCAAAGCCAGTAGCTCTAACGCTGGTTCTGGTGACCATGCCCTCCTCCACCGTCCCCATCCCATCACCAGCCATCCCTGAAAAACTCATTCCTTTTGCAGCACTCCATTTATTTGAAAAACTCTCATACCAAGGTAGATCCTCAAACTTCCATCTCCAATATAATTTAAATTTAGAATAGACTACGGAGTCCTTGATCAATGGACCAATACCTGATCAATTCTCCAGATGAGAAAGCACCATTAACTATCCAATAACCTATATGTTCAATACGTGCATGTGCAAACATAGGTCAGGAAGCTAAGTCGAGAAAGAAAGTCATGAGTGCTGTACAAAGACACCACAACATACCCAGAGGGAATCACCAAGGAAGGCAAAAACCCAACAAAAGGCACAATCACTCAAAACTTAAGAATGCATCACTAAGACATCTTAATGAACAACTAAGTTCTTACCCAAACCTTCTGCAAGGGAAAGAAAAGCATGTAAGATACATTATCTGGTAAAATATTTATTGGTAGGAATGTGCCTTTACCATTTCACTTTTTAGTTAACTACTTTCTCATTTAGTATTTAATGCTTCCTGCCTGAAAGCAGAAAGCAAACATTTACATGATAGTAACTGAAATACAGACAGTGGCCAAACACACAGCAGACAACATTCCCCATCTTAATTAACACAATTTCAGCCAGCTCCTAAATTACAGCAAAAACTGCCACTTAACACTTGCAAATGTCTGTTGCATCAAGAATTAAAATCTTTACCGGCATTTTCAGTGGTAACCTTGGTGGCAAGTCTGAAATAAATTCTTCAAAACAAATAAGTTCGTGGGCATGATGCAAGAGTGCTTCTGAAGCTTGGTTTTTATGAACTAAAATGATCCGGAAGCCATGGCGATGCCTCAGGTCACTCAGCTCCAGAGCAAAGTTCACATCCGCTGCAGAGGGAAAATGAAATGGGCAAGGAAACACTTAAAATCTCAAAAATATGACTGAAGGAAAAAACCCACAAATCTCACTCAAGTTCTATTTCTCATTGAAATTTCCAATGAAAAAGCAGCAACAGCTCCAAGGCCTCTCAGACATTATTTAAATCAGCAGTTCACATTCAGTCTCAAGACAAGGGCTTCCTTCAACAGCAGCTTGTAGCAATTCACCAGCTGGGCATTGCACTGGTACTGGGTATTTCTACAGCAAACATTTGTTTAGCTTTAGGGAGAAAACCAGGGCCAACACATGGCAATTTAATAGTTGAGTGGATTAAAGATTTAACTGTATAATATACAATATACTGCTATGAGAATTAAAAACATACATTTTGCTCAGACCATAAATACAACTCCATGAGTTTTAATTTATGAGCTTCCTGTTGAAGCTAACTTTAGACAGTCACACACATACCTACTGACACTCAAAAAAGCATCAAGTCATAACAGTGACTGAACTGAGCCAAGTTCTCATCTTACTGTCCCTGCTTTTCCTTTGCTGACATCAAGAACTTTTCAACAGTTAAACAGTTAAAGCTGGTTCTAAGCACCACCCTTGGAAATCAAAATAGTGCCATATGTAAGAATACTATGTAAGAGAGCAACTGAAGGCAGTACTGCAGCTGAGTACCACAAAGACTTACTTGACACAAGAACCACAGTGGCAGGTGCAGTATGTGTATCAGCAAATCTCCTCAGACTCTGTCTGAGTTTGTCATCAGCAGCATTCTTGGCTGTAGCATTGATGTGTGCAACAGTCACCTGTGGAAATACACAGATACACCTTGAAGAAAAGCTTCAATGGGAACTGTGCTTACTTCAATGGATTTTTTTTAAAAAAAATTAAAATATAAGCTCTTACATGCACTTTTAATTTAGGCAAATTAATGCACACATGCACAGAATAGAACACATAGAAATCAAAAACTGCTCTGTGAGCACTAAACTTCAACACTAGTTGCTCAGCAATGTCTTAGGGGCAACTTCTGCTGTTAAGGATCACAATTTATATACCTCAAAAACATTCCAGAAAACTGTCAATCTGTTACCATATCTGTAATTTAGAGGGTGGAAATTTCTGACATGGAAAACAGTACAAAAAGTTATTAAAAATACCAAGAAACAGAAGGCATCAATGGAAAATGTAGTGTTAAAGAAGCTCCAAACAACACCACTAATCTACAGGTGTCCTTACCAATCAGCACAGTATTCACTAACAAAGTGAAAAAGTTAATTTCACAGAATCATGATTCTTTTAGGTTCATCATTTGGTCACAGATTTGAGGGATAACAAAAACTCCACCGCTACATTTTACTGTATGAGATAAAGATACTCTTGTGAACACTAAAACTAAAGCTAAACCAATTAGCTACAGAAACAGAATGCAGATTCACTTTTAAAAACTAACAGCAGCAAAAATAGAAGAAATCAGCATTAGAGACCCTCATAAACAAAAGATGCACTAAACCCACAGAAGCAAACAAAGCTTTAATGAATGTGAATCAATCTCGGCTCCAAGTACACAAATTCTCAAGCAAGAGCACCAAGCTGGTGCTGGCTGGATACCTGGCAGTTGTTTAGCTCCTGAATAACTTCTTTATTTTCTTTACTGATGTCACACACACAGATGAATTCTGCCTCCCTGTGCCCTTTGAAGAACTTCTCCCGAATCCTCTGCACAACTGCAATGGCTGAACGGCCGCTGGGGACTGAGCAGTTCTCAATGTCCCAGAAGACTCCAATGGGGGGCAAGTTCTCCAGAACCTGGCCTGCTACTGCAACTTCTGGGGACCCTGTGCAGGTGTAACAACACAGCTCATTTTATCTGCAAATACCAAAAATGGTAAACTTGGCACAGTGTGATCTTGGCATGTGGGAAGCCCCCTGAACAACATGCCCAGGAATGCAAGTTCAGTTTTACTTTCTTAAGGAATCCAACAAACCATCAGTCTTAAACAAAAATTTAGTCACTGCCAGATTAGGATAAAGATGTAAGAAAACTTTGACTTTACTTTTAAGCTCTCAAACAATCAAGTAATGTATTAAAAAAAAAATAAAAATTACCAAGTGCCAAAAAAACCCTCTTTCTGGAGTTGTGTAACAGAAGCAAAACATGGAAGCTGTTCAAATTTACACTGTGGATTAGGTAAGAAGTCTAAACAAAACTGGATAAGATGACCAGTACCATGATGGTGATCACAGAAAATCAAGGCAATGTAGAACTAACACAAAGGATCCTATAGCTCAGGAGAGTGAGCTATGGAGTTTTTGTTATGGCAGGCTAAGCTGGTGTTTCAGCACTCTGAAAATCTATTTAAATTTCAACTAATATTATACAACCATTCCATCCCCACCAACCAACCAAACCAACTTGAAAAGAAACATGAGGAATGAGACAGAATCCTCACAGTTCAAAGACAAGCTACAAATTGTTACCTGAGAATTTAAAATAAGGCACACCTAATAATCATATTTGCTTGTGTGTATGTTGGTTGGTTACCCAAAAGATTCACTGGAATTGCATTTGGTAAGAGACACTTGCTTGGGGTGTCTCACCTTAAAAACCTTAAAATGGATGTAGTCTTAAAGTAACAGTAAAACTATCAATTTCTTAATATTCTGTGAGTTTAAAGTTTTTAACTTTTACACTAGTTATGATTTTGTAGTTGAAACAGTACTAACATTGTAGAAAGACCATGCAATTATTTAACACAGTATTTTCCTCTTAAGAACACCTGAGAAAGCTCTACTGTAATTATAAATGTTACACCTTTACTGTATATAGAGTGACAACAGACACTAGACTATGAAAATGCTTTTCAAATATAGCTGAAGATGATTTCTTTACACATCACCAGAATAAAACAGTTTCCAAGTCTGCAGAATTTTTTTCTAGTTCTTCAAACAATAAAAACAATAATAGTAAAATCAAAACTCTATGTAAACAACACAGTAAGTTAGTTAAGTAGCCAAAACATGTAAAACCAAGTAATGAATTTTCAAAACAGAGACAAGGTATTTTTATACTGTTTAGTCTTCTATGACTTTATAGAAGTTTCCAGATAATAGTGCAATTTAAGAGACCTCTTGCTGTGCAACAGTATCTAAAAGGAGATCATCCACTAAATGGAATTTGCAAACAAATGTGGTTTACCATATTTCTGTGGTGATTTGCCAAGGCTGCTTGCCAGCATCAAACTCTTCTCATTTCCTGTTCCTTTGGTTCCACAGCCATTACAGATTGGGATAGGAACAGGTGCAGTCTGTGCACTTGGAGGAGGAATATTTGGCCAGATTTTAGCAGCATCAACTAGGCTGTTTCTGGTTGGCTGTTGAGATAATGTTTCAGAATAAACGTTCATTTAGTACATAATATTAACACATGCTATTCCATGCTAGAAACACTCAGCTTCCCTTCTGCAACAAATGCCACTTCAGATGTGCTTTACAAAGCTAATTAAAAACAGTACAAAGGCATGAAGGAAGCTTCTATCCTTCTATCCCAGCATATTCAGCTTTACATGCAAAGAAAGATTCTACTAAGCTCAACCTATCAAGACATGCCACCTTTAACTAGTACTAGTATGTTTCCTTTAAAAAAAAACAACAAAAACCAAATCAGAGATCTAGTGTACAGGACACAAAGAGTAGGTGTGATAATTCCAAATATATTGAATTCACCATTTAGTTCATTAAAGTGACATTTCACTCTTATATTGGAAACTTAAACTTACAAGTTTAAGTAACAGATCTTGCAAAGTTGAGTACATTATTTCAAACAAAATTCCTGGTAACATTCAAGCACAGTTCTAACAAGCCCTAAGTTTCACTAAACTGGTATTAAAGTATAATTTACAAATATGGGAAGACTGAACCAAGACCTATCCAACCAAACCAAGAGTAGAATGTCCTTGTAGCATAAGAGATATTTCCTGACTTACAAATGGCTCTTTACTGATCAGCTGCTCAAGGGTACATCTTAACTGCTGTTAGCCTTTTCTCAGAGTCCCTACCATGGAACAGTTTAATTGGAGCTGTAAAGAAGAGATGACTAGATTTGAAAGAGGTTAAAACTCCACTCGAGTACATTACAGATCCCCTGCAGGCTGAACATGCTGACAGCTCTTTTGTCTTCCCATTGCAGTGAATGTTACCTCAGAACAGAGCTCAGCTTCAGAGGCTGTCTGCACATCTGGCCTGTGCCTCACCATCGGGGGACGCAGGCTGCGCCCCCAGGAGCGGCTGCTCCGCCCTGCCCGAGTCACACCACGCCAGCAGGAGCACACAGCAGAGAGGAGGGAGGGCGGGGTACAAACCTGGCTGAGGCAGTCAGTGCAGTAGTGGGAGCCCTTCAGGCAGACAGGCCCCAGGCCGAGGTGCAGCGGGTCGGCGCACAGGCGCGGCAGCTCCGGCGGGGCAGCGTGCTCCGGCAGGCGCCCCGCCCCGCCCGCCAGCTCGGGGCACGGCACGTAGCCGGAGGATGGGCAGCCCAGGGCTGGGAACTGGTGCAGCTTGTGCATGTTACCGTGACAGGGCTGGAAATGGAGCTTCCCACAACAGGCCAGGTGCTGACAGGAGGATACACTGTTTTCTACGCACATACCAGAGAACTCGCTGGCAATTCCTGCCACGCTGCTTCTAGGAGGGTTCTTCAGCGACGACGCAGACTGATACGCAAATCCTGACCCTACTTGACAAGTTATCGTCCCAGTGCTTTTTGAGTCTAATATTGTGCCAGGGTGAATCAGGTTCCCACCTCCACCACCACCACAGTGCATTTGTGGAGTACAAGAAGAGTCAGAGCCATGAGCACAGCAGCTTACTTTGGGGCCAGGGGAAAGCTGTAACTGCTGCTGCTGAAGAGGATGGACATCGGGAAGCGGCACTGCTGGAAACAACTTAGAGCCAGCACGAGGAGATGAAGCATCCTTCAATCCTACAGCAGCTTTCTTGTTCTCCATGTAATCTTTCTGGAAAATGAAACCTCAGTTACATTCAGGCACGTGAATAACACAATAATTTTAAAGGGTAAGAAGCACATAGTTTTAGACTATTGCAATTTTACATTTAAAGTGCTACTTTACGACTAGTCTTTATAACTACTATAACTTTACTGACAGAACATGCAAAATGTTAAGAGAACCCTGTCAGTTACATGTGCCAGCCTCAGGTATACTGGTACCAGTGGATTTTTGAAGCAACAAATCCAAAGAGCTATAAACCAAATAGCAATAAGCCTATAACACAGAATCAGAAAAGCAGAAAAATGTTAGGCCAAGGCTGAGAGATCTCTATTTCTTGTAAGGACAAACACAAATGCTTCACAATTTGCACATATGTAAGCAATCATATATAAGTTGCAATAAAATACTGAAAGTAATGTATTTAAAGAGTATGACTTAAATTCAAAATTACATCAAGCAGGTAATATAGCAGGGGCAAAGAAGGCTAAAATTTCACAACAACTAAGTGGTTTTTGTCTACTCTGATATAAGATAAAGATGTACAGACAAAGATACAGACAGAAAGACAAAGTTTTTTAAAATGCCAGCCATGAAAACCAAGCAAAGTTAAAAGAAGCACAGAATAGTCAAGGTCAGTAGAGGCAACCTGCACAGAACACTGCTACAAAACTTCTGAACAACTTTTATTTTCCAAATTGAATTTAATGCATTTCCTACTACACATAAATGAATAATTAATTACTCATTCCTGTCCACTTGATGTTATGAAGATGAGCACTGCCAAAAATCTGTCCAGAACTGATTTATATCCTGAATGACAGATTATATGGCAGCTCCCTTCCTAACCCCCAACACATGAAAACAGCAACATGCTCATGTGTTTCTCTTATGTCTTCAGTTAGTCAGATTAAATGTGTCTGAACAAGTGTTACTGAACAACTGGAGCTCATGTGCTCAAGTACCTAACTGTGTTGTACTACTCCTTCTAATTCTTACCCTTTGCATCTTAAATGTAGAGAATTATGTATGCTACAGAAAAGGAGCATTTAAATAAATGGAAAGAAAGCAAAAAGTAAGACATTGTGAAAAACAATACCCACAACTGCTGTAGCTACTACATAATAATAGTTCAGAGAACTAGATTTGCCTCCAAACTGAACAGATACATTGGAAGCATGACCTCCCTACTCTACTCTTCAGCAGTGACTTGGCAGAGCTTTCCAGAAGCTCCTTGCACACCTTTCAGGCAGCCAGCTGCACTATCCCAAAGAGCTGTGGAGAGTAAAGCCTGACAAGCAAAGCAGCTCACCTGTTCTCCCCACCACTGGTGTGAGTGCTGTGAGCACAAGTGAATGCTCTAAATTCCCAGGCAGATTTTGTACTTAACCTTGGGAGCTGCTGCCTCCTCTCCCTTCCCTCCCCACCCCCTCCAGCCAGTACCACCACTGGAGTCAGGCCCCAGCCACCTCTCAGGGAAGGCAGCAATTACCGTTTTTGCACCACAAGGCAAAGCCTTCTCAGCAGCAGAAAAGCAATTGGAAAGTTTCCAGAGCCATGGCTTAGCATCATTCTCTTGTCTCTGAAGCCATCCCAACGATCTATTGCAGAGGTTCTCCGTCCTGTTTCCTTCCATCATACAGCCAAACAAAAAGGTTCAACATTCTTTCATCCCCCCTTCCTTTCATTCTTCCCACCTGCTAAGAGGAAAAAACCAAAAAAGCACACTTTAAATAACTTTTAAAGCAAAACAGAGAAAAATCAGGGTGGTCTTAAGAATTCCACTACTGCTCTGTCAGTAAATTTGCATTAATTATGTTAAATTTAATTATGCCTATGGCCAAGGCCTTAACTACCCTTTTTAATACAGGAATGCTCCTCATGACCCACTGCATAGAAGAACCAGTCCGAGGAGAAACACCTTGAAGTCCATTGCATTAGCTGGAGTCACACAGCTGCTAACATGAAAAAGTGCCCTCAAACTTTCAATACACTCTCCTAAGAAAGCAAATCCAGGAGGCAAGACAGCTCAGCTGTAAATACACAACAGGTGCAACTGAACTCAGCTGAAATAATTGAGCTATATATTCACTCTTTTTCTATTGGCTAAGAAAACCTATACACAACACAGTATTTAGCACTTAAACAGAGCTTCAAATTATTAAAATAAATTACAAATACTTCTGCTAATCCTCAAGCTACCCCACTGCATATCAATTTAGCTTTACAGAGCCACAAAGCAGCAAAGCTAGAACCTAAGGCCCAGTACCAGAAAAACTCTGGTTGGCAACGAAGCCTTCTTACCCTCCAACTACGTGTGCATTCATTAGCCTGCACTCCTTCCGGCTCTGCTCTATTTGATGTTAAACACAGTAACCATAGAACGCGTTACATAGCACTGCATTTACACCTGCATCGCTTTTAACCTCAAAAGAAGTTTCACTTTTCTTCGAAGCAGAAAGCGAATCCTAGCTTTCCAAAAATTATGCTGCATACAATATCATCAAGTTTTACAACTCTAGAGTACGCTACTTTTGAATGCGTCTGATAGCAGCGGTTAATTGAGAATTAAAACTAATTGAGAAGAGTACGCGTTACATTAACCACACACGTCCGCGCCTTGCCCTCTGCGTCCCGGGGCGCTCCCAGCCCGACCGACCCC
>JAOTBB010000721.1:15831671-15865448 GCA_025629985.1 Chamaetylas fuelleborni | reverse complement strand
TCCAATCCCATCCCATCCCATCCCATCCCATCCCATCCCATCCCATCCCATCCCATCCCATTATCCCATTCCATCCCATCCCATCCCACTCTTGCTCCTGGATGATCCACCCCGCTCCCATCCCACTCCTGCTCCCATCCTGCTCTCACTCCCATCCCACTCAATTCCTGCTCCTGGTCTCACTCACACCCTGATCCCGGCTAATCCGCCCTGCTCCCGTCCCACTTTCATCCCACTCCCATCCTGCTCCTGCTCCCATCCCGCTCCAGTCCCACTCCTGGTCCCATCCCACTCCTGATCCTGGCTAATCCGTCCTGCTCCTGTCCCGCTCCCATCCCACTCCCATCCTGATCCTGATCCTGGCTAATCTGTTCTGCTCCCATCCCACTCCTGCTCCCATCTCACTCCTGCTCCCGTCCCGCTCCTGATCCCGTCTATCCCAATCCCACTCCCATCCCAATCCCAATCCCACTCCCATCCCAATCCCTCTCTCATCCCTCTCCCATCCAGCTCTCATTCCCATACCACTCCTGATCCCATCACGCTCCCATTCCACTCCCACCCAGCTCCTGCTCCCTTCCTGCTCCCGTCCCACTCCTGCTCTCATCCCACTCCTGCTCTCATCCCACTCCCATCCCGCTCCCATCCCACTCCTGCTCCCATCCCAATCCTGCTCCCACCCCGCTCCCACCCCGCCTGACGCCCCCCCTGTGCCGCAGGCTGAAGACCATCGGGCTGGTGATCCGCAGCACGCAGGGCGCCGAGGAGCTGCTGCGCAAGTACGAGGAGCAGCTGAAGGACGTGCAGGCGGTGCCGGCCGACCTGGCTGAGCTGGAGGCCAGCAAGGCTGAGCTGAAGGTACGAGGGCTCTGGGGGTGCCAGGGCAGCAGGGGGGTGGCTGGGGGACACCGTGACCTGCCCTGACCAGTGCCCAGTGTCACGATCCGCCCAACCCCAGCAGGAGTCATGGTGGTTCATTCGACCCCAGGGTGCAATAGACACAAGCAAGAGGCTCAGGTTTTACTCAGCAGAAAGCAGCAATGCAGTTTATTGCATAAAAACAATTCAGTTTGCTATAGAAGAGAGAGAGAAAGAGGTAAAAGAAATGAAGTAAAAGGGGAGAGAGACAGAAAGGGTGGGATATGGCTACAACAGACGGACGCATCCTCGTGGTCGTCCAATGATAGACGTGTCTTCAATCTGTTGGGGAGAAAGAGGTCTCAGAGTCTCTTTAGGAAAGTCACTTTTTATAGTCCTTTTCCAAAGCCAGTGGCCTCTGGCCAAAAGGAGGAGAGATTTATGGACTATTGTATGAGGAGATCATTGCTCCAAGAAGCAGGTGCTGGAACAGGGCGCTATGGGCAGCACCCTGCTGAGAGCAGCACCATGGCAGCACCAGGCACAGCTACAGACAGTCCATGGCAGCACCAGGCACAGCTACAGACAGCCCTGGGCAGCACCAGGCACAGCTACAGACAGTCCATGGCAGCACCAGGCACAGCTACAGACAGTCCATGGCAGCACCAGACACAGCTACAGACAGTCCATGGCAGCACCAGGCACAGCTACAGAGAGCCCTGAGCGAGCATCCACCTGGGCCAGGCCAGAGCTCAGGTCCAGAGTAGTGGTGGGGTCCTGGGTCTCAGCCTCTGATGATGGTCGTGAGGCAGATCAGAGGAACTCCAGACTGACTCTTGCACTCCTGTGGTCCCGTCCAAGCTGACCTGTTCTGTGCTTCGGGGTGTTGCAGCAGTGGAGGAACACAGAGTTCCCAGGAGCAGAAACACTACAAATCCTTATTTCCTTGACAGCTGATTGTTCTAACACATTCAAGCAGAAACAAACAGAGTATAAGGTTAAATAACAACTTGGTGGCACCTGTTAGGATTAAATATAATCTCAAATTAAGCTATTATAATGCTAAAAAAAACTCCTTGACTTTAGACAAAAGTGACTTAGCAAAAACCCAAACATCAGTGTGTTATCAGCACCATTCACATTCCAAATCCAAAACACAGCACTGTACCAGCTGCTGAGAAGAAATTAACCCTGTCCCAGCTGAAAGCAGGACAGTGACCAGTTCCCTGTTTCTGTATCATTCTTTCTTTGTTGCCATTTTCTATAAATCACTGTGCTGGTTTCCTCAAAGGTGCGGCAAATATTCTTTCCTAACAGAAGCTTATTGCCAAAAGATAAGGTGTTACAACTTTACCAGAACTTACAGTGGATAATTTTTTGTTTTCTTGGAAGAATCAGTGTGGCCTTCTCATTAAAATAACCAGCACATGAATCCTAGCACCATAAAGATCTGCCAGTTATTAATTATTAATCAGCAAACTAAAAATAAATGCATAAAATAATTTGTCCTCCTCTGCTAATTTTAAAATAGACAAGTGTTCTTGTTCTTCTTGCAAACAAGGCAGTCACAGTGATTACAGTAACCTTTTTCTAAGAATATTTATTGCTTGTGTACAGTAGTGTCTCTAGTAGTGCCTCTGAGCCCCTGGCATGTGTTAGGGTGCTGTTTCCCTGTTTCAGAATTGGATGAGAGGCTCTCTGCTTCCTCTGAAATCTCAGAAATTTTGCTGTGTTTTACAAGTATTTCAAGATGAGAAATATTAAAAATACTCAGGTGTACTTTTGACATAATCTGTGTAGTCATACTATCCTCAAAAATTTGCTGGAAGTGGTGAAGTAAAATGTCCTTTCTCCCAAACTTGTGAACAATGTATAATTTGTTTTAATTACTGAGAACTTACTACAATAGTATGTGGTTTATTTTCTGCAACTTATCTGATAATAAAAACATTCTTGAGTAATGACAGAACTGCAAATGCTATTAACCCAATTTTTTAAACACCTTATTTAGTTTTCTCTTCATAGTTGTATGATAGTTTGTCTCCATTTAATTCTGCTGAACATCTGACCTGAGAATATAATTATTTTGCTGAATGCCTGACAAGAAAGTAGACTGGTTTCGCTCACCCTTTTCAGGTAAAATTATCTGAGTTATGGACAGATTCCTTCTAGTGCAATATTTATAGAAAAGCATCCATCCTCCTCGTTACAGTCCCAGCCTTAGCAAGCCTTTGGAGAGGCGTATTTCCAGTTTGGACAAGTCTTTTCAGAGCCAGACTGTGCTGCAGGCCCGGTGTTACATCAGAGTAAACGAACCTGGAGCGGGCTGTGCACGTGGGTGCCACCAGCAGCAGCTCGGGAGGCGCTGCCAGGTGACACTCGGTGACACTCGGTGTCACATGGCCCTGCCTGGCCCGCAGCGATACACGTGTGATAATTTGTGTTTTTGTTGGGCTCCGGAAGCGAATGCCAGGCAGCGCTAATGGGCGAGTGCTTGTGCGCGGGGCTGGCAGGGACACACCTGGGGCGCTTGGGGAAGCGCTGCCGAGCTCGGCTCCCAGCGCCCTGCGGGTGCCAGGGGTTGTTTTCTGGAATGATGACATCATGCGGGGATGGAGATGAGTGGAAGTGTCTAATATTTCATAGACTGCGGCACAGAAACCTGCCCTTGGTTGGGAGAAGGGCACTTCGGTCTGAAGATGTTGAGCTGGCGTTAAAAATAGACACGGGCTGCTTGCTTTTGCAGCAGAGGTCTTTTGAATTGAGAGAAAAAAATAACAATGTAAAGCTTTTCCTCTTCAGATAACTTTAATGTAAATCATGCCTTTAAAATGACGGCATGTGCTGGTGTACAACACCTCAGAAGATGCGGAGCCTTGTCCGTGTGACTGTAGGTCATGGAGCGTGGCCGGGGGGGTTTAGCGAGGGTGGCGAGGGCCGGGAACGGGAACGGGAATGAGAGCGGGGCCAGGAACGGGAATGGGAATGAGAACGGGGCCGGGAATGGGAATGGGAATGGGAATGGGAATGGGAATGGGAATGGGAATGGGGCCCGGAACGGGAACGGGAATGAGAACGGGCCCCGCGATAGCAATGGGATCGGGCCCGGCAATGGGAATGGGAACGGGAATGAGAACGGGAACGGAAATGGGAACGGGAATGAGAACGGGCCCCGCAATAGGGATGGGATCGGGCCCGGCAATAGGAATGGGAACGGGAATGAGAACGGGAACGGAAATGGGAACGGGAATGAGAACGGGCCCCGCAATAGGGAGGGGAGCGGGCCCGGCCGGAGCCGCCGCCCCCCGGCGCCGTTTGAAAGTCACCAAAGTTTCCGACGCGCGTTCCCGCGGCGCTGATTGGCGGAGCGCCCCGAGGCACGTGACCGGCAGCCAATGGGGCGGCGACAGCGGCCGGGCCGGGAACGGCGGTGCGGGAGCGGCGGGAGCGCGGTGAGAGCGGGACCGGGACCGGGACCGGGACACGGGACCCCTCCTGCCCCTGGAGCGGCGGTGCGGGAGCGGCGGGAGCGCGGTGAGAGCGGGACCGGGACCGGGGACACGGAACACGGGACAGGAACCGGGACCGGGACACGGGACCCCTCCTGCCCCGGAGCGGCGGTGCGGGAGCGGCGGGAGCGCGGTGAGAGCGGGACCGGGACCAGGGACACGGGACACGGGACAGGAACCGGGACCGGGACACGGGACACGGGACCCCTCCTGCCCCGGAGCGGCGGTGCGGGAGCGGCGGGAGCGCGGTGAGAGCGGGACCGGGAGCGGGGACACGGAACACGGGACAGGAACCGGGACCGGGACCGGGACACGGGACCCCTCCTGCCCCGGAGCGGCGGTGCTGCGCTGGCGGGGCGGCAGCGGAGCCGTGCCCCTGGCTCGGCCCCCGCCCCGCTCCGTGCCCCGCGTGCCGATGGATGGGGCGCGCTGCCCGCTGACCCGCAGCTGGAACGGCCAGATCGCGCGATTCAGCCGAGAAAAGCGCCCAGTTCCCTCAGGAACCGCTGGAAAGTTGGAAGTGTCGGAGCTGGTCACTGACCAGAGGAGGGTTTTGCTGAATTCTGCCTTTTGGTGGAGAAGCCGCCGAGAAGCTGATAACTTTTCAGCGCTGCCTGTGGGGTTCTGTAGTAATCCTGGTGACCTCTCCCTTTTCTTTCTCTTTTGTGGTGATTTTCTTTTGTATGGCTTAAACAAAAGAAAACGGGCCCATGTGTTACAGGAAGACCCTTTCAAGGGGAATATTTTAAGCAAATTTGATTTTCATAGGCTGGGAAAGCTACTTTTTAGAACCAAAGGGGTGGTTTGTTTTGGTTTACGTTTAGAAAAAAGTATCTAGTAGGAGCTTCATCATCTCTGTCGTGGATATTTCAGTAGTATTTGTGGTACTGTTTTACCTTGTATTACAATACGAATTTCTTTGACTTGGACTATGAGGTATTGCTACAAAGCTGAGTGTTCTTTTGTGACAAAAAAAGTTCGGTATCAGGGTTGAGTCCTTTGTTCTGGGATTGTTTCAAGGTTGAGGCCCCCATGAATTTGGGTGAATTCAGATCCCCAGACTGAAGCTGCTTCAGTAATTTTGTGTTGCTTTTCTTGGCGCTTGCTTTTGCCGTAGGAGTTTTGCAATTCTGCTCTGGCTGGTGTGAGATTGTTTTCCGCAGCGTTGGTGCTGCCGTGTTTTTCTCATTGCTGAATTCCAGTCCCCACCCATGATGGTTCCCTTCCTGCTGTGGGGAGGTTTGTGGTGCCTGTGACCGGTGTTTCTGCAGGAAGCCTGGCCAGATGTTTGTTCTGGCTTCGTGTGTGCCTCTTGCACACTCTTTCCTCATTTTTCCACCTTTCCAGTGCTTAAAAAAGCATTTCTAAAACCTCCTTTACCCCCCTTTGCTCTCCCTGCTTTTGTGGTGAGTCCAGACAATGAGGAATTCCTGATTAACTTCTCTTCAGGCATTTTGCATGTTTTTCTCCAAGTTATTAAAAATCAAGGGGACAAAGCAGTGGGGGAAAAGCAGTCATAGCCCTAGACTTTCTACAGTAGTTTAACAAGACTTGCATGGTTTTTATTTGCACTCTTCTTAGACAAATTTCAGAAAAAAAAAATTAAAAGCTTTAATACTTTGTCTCAAACTTGGATTTTTTCTTTTCAGTTGAAGTTTGCATTTTTTGTATCTTTGGTTAGTTTGAAAATCCCAGCTTAGTTTGAGCTAAGATGTAGTGCAGGGAAGGAAATACCAGATCTTCCATGGATGTTGCAGCAAAAACCGTGCCTGTGGCACTGGGCAGTAGCCAGATCTCTGGAATAAGTGCAGGCCCACTGTCCTTCCATGTATTTGCAGCTGTACAATTAATTTTAAATTGCAAGCACCGTTTAGAAAGGGTAACCTCGAGGCAGAGTGGGCTGTTGATGGCTGATGTGCTCAGTGGGCCCGTGGTCTGTTCACACAGACAGACCTGCGCTGGAGGCTCAGCCCCTCTGTGCTGCTGGGAGCATTCACGGGGCTCTCTGGGAGCCTCCTGGACTGTGTGCATCAGCTGAGGAAGGTCTTCTCTGTGCTGCCCTACAGTCTCCAAAAATGCCAATTACTAGTCTTTCAGTTCTTCCAAAGTGCAGTATGAGAACACAGGAGCATTTTCAAGATTTGGAAGCTGTCTTTTGCTTTCAAAGGCTTGTTTGAAAGCTTTTCAGAGCAAGATGTCTTGCAGTTCATCTTTATCTTTCCTGAATTGTTTTTGTTGACTGTCCAAACACAGATGCTGGATTTATTATAATGGTTTCTGGATTTTTTTCTTCACAAGTGTGCTGCAAGGATTGGTGTGTGTGTACACAGTGCCTTGAGCAGGAGGACATGCTTATTAACATCAAAGGCATTTTCAGTTCACTTAAAAATAACAGAGTAGATGTGACATAAACTATCCTAGGTCAAGAATGTTAATTATGCTTGGTCATGATTTTCTTTTTAATGGGCAAGAGTACTATTTGGAAAATCACTCCTTGCTCACACTCCTTTTCCTCTTTTTTTGCCCAGTGCATTCTTCAGCCTGGAGACTTAGTGCTGGAAATGTGTCAATACATTGTATAGTGCTTTTATTTGTTTGAAGGAACATACGTAGCTTTGTCTAGTGAACATTTTGTGTCGAACTCAGTTATAAAAACTAAAGCTTGTAACTTTTCTCCTCAACTGCCAACTCCCTTTTAAAATAACAGTGTCAGTGTAATTTCTGAGGTATGCAGGCACAGCCCCACTCAGCTGTGACTCTGCTTACTCCTTGCTCAATAATCTGGTAATTACTTGGGCTGTGAAGAGGAACTGGGCTTTGTGGCATTGCTTGGGTATGTAAGAGTTGGCCTTCAGATTGCCAGACTACTTCTGTCCATAGTGGAGGTAAGAACTACTTGGGTTTGTCTCAGTAGAGTTTCTAAATTGGTGGCTGTTACTCAATCCTATTTATACCTGATGGTTTTTGGAGAGGAAAGTCTTGACAGAGGTTAAAGATGTTTTCTTCCATGAAGTTCAATAGATGTGCAGTGTATGCACCTTTTCTTTAGCTAAGGCATGCTGCTCAGAGGGTCTACTCCACTGTTTTATGAGTATCATAAATAAGAGTGGAAGGCAGGGCTGACATCTACGTTGTCTTTGAAGGCTTCAGCCATCCCTTCTTCTTTGTTCCATCAGAATTCCCTCTAGGAGATGTTTTGCTCAGCAGAACTGGAGTTGGAACTCGGTAGAACTGTGTTTCTTCAGTCATTAGATTTCTGTGTTGCAGTATTCTGACAACTGCCACTGTCATTAATTGTTCAATTCCACCTCTATTTGCTGTTCTTAATCCTATTTGGTTTCTTATTTGGAACTGATTTGGTTAAATTGATAATGTCTGAGTGGAATCTTTGCCTCACCTAGGGCTGGACATGGGCAAATTATGTAGAGCACTAGGTTTGATGTTTCTCATTGTCAAGACTTAACTCATATGAAACGATGTTTGCTGCTCACCCATTTGACAGAGTGTGTCATGCACATCACAGGGCATTCATTTTATTTAATTGTGGTGTTTAGATACTTAAGTCCTCAAGTGGGAGTGACCAGCTTGGTTCTTGATTCCCCTGTGGCTCTTTGATGTCTCCCATTTGGGGCTGTGTCCTGTGGCTGGGTTTGTGCTGGCACAGGGACAGCTGCAATTTTATCTGCACACTTAACCCAGCCAGTGGGATCCTGCTAAAGCCTCTGGGAGCTTTTACCCTCCCTTCTCCCAAGGCTCTCTGAGGTATCCAGGTGCATTGTAGCTGTACATGGATTTTGATATTTCAGGTTTAAAATTGGGTAGCTTTGTCTGTGTTGACCTAGGAAGAAATTTTTCACGTGTCCAGCCATTATGTCCATAAAAAGCTTCTGTCTTCCTTTAAATGTTAACTCAGGAAACCAGTATTTGGAGTACCTAATCTCTGTCTCTTTGAAGTTTCTCTTTAATTTCCTCAAAGATGTCTTTAGGGCTGTGGAATTGCAGTGTATTTGGAGCTGGAGCTGTGCCTGAGATCTCTCCTTTCCCTTGTGCTCTCTGTGCACTGGCCCAGCTGCAGCTCAGCTCTGGGGCTTTGTGCAGTTAGAGGTGCTGAAGGTGCTCCCTGCTGGGAATGTGGTGTGAGCCTGCAGCAGCTTTGGGAGAGCTGGGGAAAGTGACTGAGCAGGAATCCTTTCACATGTATGGTCTGTCTGGCAGAGCCCTGTCAGGGCTGGTCTGTAGTTTGGTCCCCAGGCCAGCAGGGACTGTGTGGGAGGAGGGATGTTCTGCTCTGCAGCAAGGAGATGAGGCTGCTCACTGCCTTTGTTCTTATGCTTGACCCTTTAATTTTGCAGGGGGGAAAATGAAACAGGAGTTTTAGACTTTGAGGACTCATTATGGAAGACTCAGAAGGACATCACTTCAGCTCAGTGGAAGAGGAAACCAAATACTGGAAGGAGTTGGCAATGAAATACAAGCAGTGGTAAGGCAGTGGCTTCATTCCTCCAAGTGGGTGAATTAGGTGCATAACACTTCATGCAAAGACACAGATCTTTCATTGTTGTTTGTTTAGCTTGCTGGAGTATTTTTTCAATAGAATTGTTCATGAATATAAAACACTTCCTTTCATCTTTCTCTCTGTTCCTCACTTTTTGTTGCTAATCAATAACAGCTTTGTTGATATTTCCAAATAATAGAATTGAATAATGGAATAAATGTGACAGTGGACAATTGACAAACTAAAGAGATGCCACATATCCTCAACATCTACAGTGTGAAGACAGACTCTGGGGTTTTTCTGTTTATTTGGGCTTTTTTTATTTGTTTATCGGTTTGCTATGAGGTGACTTCCCATGCTTGGCAGGAAACATTTGCATGTGTTTCTCTCTTCCTGTTGAACACAAATGTTGGAGAAGGGCATACAGCATTCTGTGCTCAGTGTTGTTTTTGCCTTGAGTGGACAAGGGATGGTTTTCTTGTTCATGGTGATCTGGAATTTCTCTCCAGTGCAGAGAGCACACAGGAGGAGCTGCGTGAGTTCCAGGAGGGGAGCAGAGAGTACGAGGCTGAGCTGGAGGCTCAGCTGCAGCAGACAGAGTCCAGGAACAGGGAGCTGCTGTCAGAGAACAGCCGGCTGCGGATGGAGCTGGAGGCAGTGAAGGTGAGAGCTGCAGGGGGTGCTGTCTGCACATCCTCAGGGCACACCTGGGCAGGTGTCTGCAGACTCTGCCACCTCAGCATACAGAAAAATTGACCAGTACACTGCTTTGAGTCTGCTTGGAGGATTCTGTGCTCCTTGGCAGTGCCCCTGGAGCCCTGCTCACAGGCTGTGGTTGTGTCTCAGGATAGATTTCAGATGGGAGAAAATTGTCCACAGTGGAGTGGAGACTGTGTGAGCACAAGAGAGCTGCTGTTCTGTTCCTTCTCCCATCTCTATTTAGTGCTTTTGTTCATAGCTGTCTTGCTGTCTGCATCATGCAGTCACAGGTAATATTGCAGAACAATCAAAGCACAAACACTGCAGCTGTGGTTTTGCCTTACATAAGGAAACTCAGTTTTAAACCATTTTTACATAGTTGTGTATTTATTATCTGACATTTCAGATAAGATGGGAAGCAGCAGCTGGTAGGTAACACATAGAATTGGGAGTCATAAAACAGTTTCAGTCCTGGTTTTGTTGTTGAATCTGTCTGTCCTTGGGGAAAAAATGAGTTATCCTCTTTGCACCTGGTTAGCATTCTGTGAAACTAAGAACCAGCAGAAAGGCATTAACTTCCAGAACTGTAAAACATAAAGGAATGAACCTATTGAGATGGGGCTTCTTAACACAGTGGCTTAGGAAACAATGGAGCTTTCCAGAGTATGAAGAGTGGTGAGTGCCTCCTTTCAGTCTCTCAGAGATGGTGCTGTGCTGGTTGACAGGTTCAGGAAATACTGGTAAGTTCTCTTAAATTTGGAAAAAACATGTCACTGAAATTGGTGTGACTTTTTAAAGTTTTAATGTAGGCCTTTTGTTTACAGATGAGTTACAGTCACCCAAGAGATACTACACTGTGTTTTGTAGGGCTAGCTCAATCTCTGTGGAAGCAGAGATTAATGTAATTACACTTCTTCTGTTCAATTGGATGCAATAATGAGCTAATGGGAGTGAAGGTATTTGTATAAGTGATTAATCACCAGAGGAATCCAGATTTGCAATGCCTTTTGTTTAAACTGTTGTCCAAATTACTGTCTTAAGGAAATACTCTTCTGTTCCAGGCAGCTGTCCCTCTAGCACCAGCTCAGCCATTTCCTCCACTCCCTGCTTTTTGATAGCAAAACCTCCAAGAATTGTTTCATTGTATTTATGTTGCTTTAATCCTTGTTGTTCTTCTTGTAGCACCTTAGAAATATTAAATGTTGTGCATGTTTTATGGATTGTTGGTCTGCTGTTCCAGGTAGCCACATGAACCCATGGAAGTTGATGGGTCTGGGGAGAAAAGTTTTTAAAATAAAACCCATAGTTCATTTAATTGGGGAGTGTAGACTATTTTCTTTCTCTAGAATAGCTGGAATGAGAGGAAGGGCCAATGAACCAGGCAAAACAGGGAAGAATGAGCATAGTAGAAGCAATACAGAGCCTCAAAAAGTGGAGGGTAGCCATATTTTAGAAAATCTGAAATGGTTTTTCACAGTAGATAACTTTCTTAAAATATGTTCTGCTTAAAATAAACCATTCAACAATTGGCCATTCATGCAGCCTGAAAACTGCAGTGACAGGCTGCAGTTAAGGAACAGAGCCACCATTGAGGGCCAGATCAGCTGATAGTGTATTACAACTGGCTAAAAACAAAGACTCAGACCTTGCAGTTCTGGTCTTTTATCTGAATCAGTTCAAGAGCAAAGCATTAATCTGGTGAAGCTATTGAGCAGCAGTGCCAACTGAGCCCACCAGGGGCTGGGATCTGCATCTAGGTCAACACCAGTGAACTTTGCCAGGCCCACACAACTTGTGGCTCTGAGCTGACCAGCCCAGAGTGTGTTTGCTCCCCCTCAGGAATCAGAGCTCACACTACCTGAAAGCTGATGGGAATAGTGCTTTGGAGGTTAGTTTAGAGAGTCCTGAGAAGCTAATTGATAGTAATCTACCTCTTGGAGCTTAGAGGCTCTTAACTGTGTCTCAGAGATTTGGAATTACAGCTGTGCTCCCACACTGCAGTCAAATAAGGATTTCTTATTTAGGATAAATCTCTCTCTCCCTCCTCCTTGTCTATGCACTTCATGTGCTAAAACAACTGTCTTCACATAATCATTCACACTAGACTACTTGCCATGGTTTTCAAATTCCAGTGCATGGATTTGTTTCCAGTGACTTCCAGTGTTTTGTACTTGAATTCTGTCTGGAGAGGCACTTCAGGAATGTTGCTTGCACAGCAATCTTGGAGTTTCCAGAAAACCTCTGGCAGGTTTAAATGGTCTGGTAGCAAGGTGGTTGAGTATAAAGCATTGTAATGTGTGGAGCTTTCCCTGTCACAGACTGTGGGACTAACTCCACCTTCAGTGCCAGTGCAGGAGAGAGAGATCTGCTGTGGAAGCTCAGTCTTCCTCCCTGTCTTAGATGTACCCTTGTATTTGTGGTGTAGGGGGAGACAGAGTTTGGTTTAGGTTCCCATCCAAAGTGTTC
The DNA here is from genome assembly GCA_025629985.1 of Chamaetylas fuelleborni. NCBI lineage: Eukaryota > Metazoa > Chordata > Aves > Passeriformes > Muscicapidae > Chamaetylas > Chamaetylas fuelleborni. Next base: position 15,853,421 of record JAOTBB010000721.1, on the reverse strand, counting down.
CTGTACCTGAAATGTTCTGTCACCTAGAATTCTGGACCTGCTTGGGGTGATGCAGAATCTTGCTAATTTACACACAGCAGCATTTAACAGGGTCACACTTGGAATTTCTTTTTATTCTTGTTACTTTGGCTCCTAAATACTGCCTGACTTCATATTAGGGTTGAAAATAAGTGGCTTCTCTTGCATCCTGCTTTGTGTATTGCTGAGAAATTTTGCTGAATCAGGCTGTTTGGGAGAGGGGAGGAATGGCCCTGTGCTGTGAGTGTTGTTCCCCAGCACTTTTGTTTGATAAGGAGTGACAGGAGGAGCTCTTGTCTGCTGGCAGCCCAGAAGTCTATGAGCAATTGAATTTGAATTTTTTGGCATTTTACCATATACAAAGTCACGTTTTTCAAAAATCTTCAGAGCATCTGTCTCTGCCTTTCACAGGGCTCAGACAGTGCTGCAAAAAGAGAGTATGTGTTGTTAAGTACCTGCTGTTTGATTTGCCTTTGAGTAGGAAAAGATTGAAATGCAGCATTCAGAAGGATACAGGCAAATCTCTGCCCTGGAAGATGACTTGGCACAGACAAGAGCTATTAAAGAGCAGCTTCAGAAATACATTCGAGAGCTCGAGCAAGAAAATGATGATTTGGAAAGAGCAAAAAGGTGATCTGCTTTTTGTGGTTTTTTTTCCCACCTCTATTCTGTCCTGCAAGCATGGTGGCACTGAGCTGTTTGTGACACTGCTTGTTAGCATTGCCATTCTGAGCTGTCACTTGCCTGATGATTGTGTTGAAGATTCGTTGCAGATGGGCAATGTGATTTTTTTTTTTTCTTTTTTTTTTTTACCTCTTCTACTCCCCTGACTGCACTCTTTCATATCTTACAAAGTAAAGTAAAAAAAATAATAATAAAGCAAAGCAAACCAAACAAAGTTGCTAGTGTCCATTTTCCTGGAGGATCTGGTAGTGACACCTAATGCTCTCTTTTTCAGAGCCACTATAATGTCCCTGGAGGATTTTGAGCAGCGTTTGAACCAGGCTATTGAAAGAAATGCGTTTCTGGAGAGTGAGCTGGATGAGAAGGAAAACCTTCTGGAGTCTGTGCAGCGCCTGAAAGATGAAGCTAGAGGTTAAACAGAAGTTATTTGTATCTTGTCCTTCCTCTCCTGCTGCCTTGTAGCTGTTCAGTGCTCTCCACGTGCCCTAGAGCTGGGCTTTTAACTTGGCTTCTTTAAAATCTGCTACCTGAAATGTAGAAACAAGGAAGGAAATTTAAGGATGTTCTGCCCCCACCCCTTGAACTCCTGGCATTGTTCCAGGGTACTCACAGAAACAGAACTCAGTTCCAGCCCTCTCCTAATCAGGGCTTCAGGGAGTGGAGCCAGTCCAGCTGGAGCACGTGCTGCTGTGACTTCCCACGAAGGTCAGCTTTAATACACATCAACCTCATTGTTTCCTGGCCTTGGCAAGTGGAGTCACTTAAGCACTAATGAGAAAGTAAAACAGGAGGACTCTGGCTGACTTCTGGTTGCCCTGGAATGCACTGGCTTTTTGCTGTTTGTCAGCAAGGCTGGGTGAGAAGAGAGAGACCCTGGAGCTGGATAAATGTCTGTTTTCAGATCAGGATTCTGTGCCCTGGAGTGGTGTCCATGAGCTCCAGCCAGGCTGTGGCACAAAGTGCTCTGTCCCTTGGCTAGATGATGATGTGGCTTCTGCCTGGCTTCAGCTCAAGTTCATGTGGAAACCAGGATAAAAAGGGTACAGCAGGTAGGATCTCAGCCTTGCAGGGAGCCAGGATGCAGCCAAGGTGTGCCAGGTTGGACTTGATGTGCCTTTGCTTGCCAGCCTGTGACATTGGGAAAGGAGTTAATTCCCTGAAGGGGAGCTTTGTGAAAGGGTTTGAAAATGAAAGCCAGGTAATAGCAACTGAGCTAACACTACTAAAACATGTTGAGTCACAGTCTTAGAAAGACCTTTAGCTGGCTGAAGGATTTTGAAGGTATGCCTGGAGTAATCTTTTGCAGGGTTAAGTGACTTTACCTCACTCCCATGAGGAGAAAAATCTTCTGAGCCAAAAATTGCCTCCTGTTCTTATCTCAGTACTTGCATATTCCAGCATTTGCTTTGTGTTGCTTCCTTCACAGATCTACGACAAGAGCTGGCAGTGCAGCAGAAGCAGGAGAAGCCCAAAACCCCCCTGAGAGCTGCCCTGGAGGCAGAGAGAGCAGACTCTGCAGTGCAGGCCTCCCTGTCCGTGCCCCCCACGCCCACCAGCATCCCCAAATCTGGGGGGTACAGGAGAGGTGAGCCAGGAACCAGGCCACAATGCCACCTGCTGCTCCTGTTTGTGCTGGAGTTTGCTCTCTTCATTCCTCCTGTAGCCATGGAATTGAGTGTGTAGTGTAGGGTCATCTAAATCAAATCACCCTGGTCTATGTATTCACAGACTGGGGGTTTTTTAATTTATTCATAGTCTGTTCATTTCCAATTGACTTGAACTGTCTGATAATAGTGAGGGATAAGATGAGCTGTTGGGACTCTATTAGTTCACAACTGTCCTAGAGATGTTGGTCTAATTTAGGGGAAAGGTTTTAAAAACCTGTGTGATCTTTAATTGTGTTCCTTGAATTGTCTTCTCTAAGACAGTAGGGTCAATTTTATTTTATTTTATTTTTCCTTTACATGACTAACATATCCTTCTTTAACCTGCCATGTAGGTCTTGAGGACAGCTATGGTGCAACCCCTCTCACACCAGCTGCAAGAATATCTGCACTTAATATTGTGGGAGACTTGCTACGAAAAGTGGGGGTGAGTGATTCCCTGCCAGGCAGTGCTTTGGAAAGCTGGAGCTCTTGGAAACTTGTGCTGCTGTTCAGGGGAGACTGAAAAGAGTCTCTTGCCCCCAGGTTAGTTAGGTGTGGCCTTGGGATTGGTCTGGACTCCAAATGTTTCTGACCAACCCCCAAATAAAAATGGACCATGCTTGTTTTTCTAAGTTCTAATCCAGATGGGGATAAGATCTCCCTCTAGGAATTTCTGGAAGTGCATATGCAGAAAAAATAAGTCAGAATGAGTAAATTGAGAAGGGATCTGTTCCCCTGAAAAGCAGAGAAGTCAGCAGGCTGGTACCAGCTGTCCAAAAGGCTTCTGGTAAAGTTGGCCTTAAGAGTCTGGTGGTCTTTTGAGCAAGGCCTGATGTCCTGCTAAGCTGTGGTTGGATATTTAAAGTAGTGCTGATGCTGGGAAAGTTATCCCATTACTTGTGTTTCACTCCTTATGCCTCAGTGCTGTGTTTTACAAGCATTTGTATGAGACTCTGATGGGCTGAGCTGCAGAACTGATACAGCCAGAAAGCAACTCAAAGGTGGAGTGATCTAGAATGGGAGCATGTGATGGAGAATAAGGTATCTGTGGCTCATTCCCTCTGGTGTACCACCTAATACATATCTAGGGAAGCTGATAGCTCATTTGAATGTTTAGTAATCCAAAAATGTATGCCTATAAGAAAGGTGTAAAAATCTCTCTGAGGAAAGTGAAGATTTTGTGTTCCTGTTGATGAAGAGCATCAGCTCCCTAGAGAAACAGAGATTCATCTTTGGAGAGATGACTGCGTTCATCTCTTCACAAATTCAGAACTCATGTGGCACTGGGGTCTAGCAGGTTCCTCTACTGGACAACTCACTCTTTAAGGAAGAAAAATACCCCAAACCCACACACTTCAGTGCCATTTTGGTGTGCCATCTGAAAGAGGATGGTCAGTCTGACACTTGCTTCTGTTTACTTCAGGCCTTGGAGTCCAAGCTTGCATCTTGCCGAAACTTTGTGTATGAGCAGTCTCCAAACAGACCCTCAGTGTCCATGTACATGAGCAGAGATGTCCTTGAAACCCGCCTGAGTCCTCATCAGCCTCTTGGTGACACAGGGTGAGTGCTGGGCTCTGCACTCACAGTGCACAGTGACAGCTGTTGGTCTTGGAACCTGGGGACTGGTATTTAGTGTAGAAGTCTTTGTTTTGGTAGAGACAGATTTGTTTCCAAAGTATGTGAAATTAAATTATTCAGGATTATTATCTGAATGTTTCAGGTCAGTTTAAAATTTGGGATCTCTAGCTGCTGAAATGCAAAGGCTAGCTGCAATCAAGTTTTGAGTACCTCAAATCTGAAGCAAGATATGTTTTGTTATAAATCACTGTTCAAATGGGACAAAGTACAACAGTTCTTGCATATTGGTTCAATTTGTTTTATGCTTTGTGTTCTTGTACAAGTGATGTCTCAGGAATGTTATGGCATGTAGGGAGACTTCCCTTGTTGTAGTTAAGATTCTCACTTATGGGAGAACTGGAAAAAAGGTGAGTAGTGGGTCCATTGAGAATGTTTACAGTTGCTAAGATGTGTTTTAAAGCAGCAGCTGACAGGAAGGTACCTTACTCAACATGCAAATTTCTCTGAATGTTTGAACCGTTTCTATTTTTTTAATCAAATGAAGAAAAATCAGCAAAGTTACTGCAAATTGCCATTCAGTGTCTGCTCAAAGGGGAATGGAGCCTGTGTTGCAGTGGAACAGGAATGGTTCATGCAGTGCTCAGGGTGCTGCTCCCTGATCCCAGCTGAGTGCTCTGCTCGGGGGGTGAGCAGCTTTTCAGAGCAGGGTTGCTCTGGGTGGGGAATTTCCTGACCCCAGTTTCATTTGCAGGTTGGTGAAGCGCCTGGAGTTCGGGCCACGGCCCTCCCACCCCGCAGGAGCCCTCAGCCATCCCCCACAGAGTGTGGTCAAGATGCTGCTCTGAAAAGCCAGCCTGGCTTGGAGAGAGGAGAAGAAATGTGTATTCAAGCTAGTTGTAAAGAGAATATGGATGAGCAAGCAGACAGCAGTGTCAGGGTGGGTGAGAACTGAACGAGAAGCCACAGCTGGCAGTGGCTCCCAGGGTGGCCTCTGGGCAAGTTCTCTGGGTGACAAAGTGTGGCAAAGCAATGCTGTCACTGACAATGCTCCTTGGAGGTTGCTTTTGACTGCCAAAGCCATTGTCCTTCTGCCTGCAGCACAGCAATATTCACTGTGCAGCTCCTCAGGCCTTGGCTTTGGTGTTAATACACCACCAGCTCTCTGCCATGGGTGTTGTGTGCTGCAGTCACCCCAGCTAAAGGAGTGGTTTTATGTGGAGAAAGGTGTATTTCTGCAGGAAAGCTGCTCAGCTCCTCGTGGGATGTTTGCTGACCAGGGTGGTGCTGCACAAAAACCTGCCTCTGTAGTGGCAAGATGTTTCTGTGAGCCATGGTTTCTCATTCAGAACAGCTCATGGTTAAAGGTGAGGCATGTCTAATGCTGAGAGTGCTCAGGGCATCCCAGAGCTCATTGCATGTAGACAGCATCTTTTAATTTTTTTTTTTTAACCCCATAGTGGCTGGTGGTTGTAGGAGGCCAAACCTGGTCAAGTTTCTAGTTCTAACATCCTGATGGGTGGGTTTTACTGCTTTACCAACCTCCCTTCACTAAGGTGCCTTGGGTGTTAGTGAGTTTTTTATTGTTTTACTTTTCTATATGAATATATCAGCTGTTAGTAATTTAGAAATGCTTTTTTAACCTGAAAAGCCCTTTATGCTAGAGAAGTGTATATGAGTAGAGAATTATTTTCAAATAATTTTTCCCCCTGTAGAATATTACTGCATTTGTTATTTAAATGGAGTAGATTAATTCTGAGTGTTAATGTATTTTATAGAAGCCTGTATTTTTAAGACTAATAATGACTTAACAATTGTTATGGGTTTTTTTGGTTTTTTTTGTGGCAGGGGACAGGGAGAGCTTACTTGACAAAAGAATACACAAATGGGTTTGATTTTTTGCTTGTTTTTTTGTTTTGGTTTTTTTTAAGGAAGTGCTGTGAAAACAGCCACTTCCTTAAAAGGAGGCATCTCTAGAGTCTGTAAATCACAGATGATTTCCATTTTTCAGTCCACCTATGAAGCTGGTTTAACTGGGGAGCAGAATAAAGCTTATTTTGAATGGGAGTTGTTGATGCTTCTTAAGTTTTTTTTGCAAGTTATTACTGTGGTTTATACATATTCAGTTTGCTGGTTCTGCTCCAAGCACTGATGCTTAAGAGCATTTAATATGAAGCCTGACCAGCTTGTCTCCTTGTTCCCACACGTGGGGGCTCACAGACTGTGGTGACAGCCAGCTCCTGAACAGCTGGATCAAGCAATGACCAAGTACCCAGTAACTCCTAACCCCTCTCTGCTCAGCTTGTCATCTTCATTGCTCTAAATGGGTTCTTCCTTTACTCTTTCATGAGCAAAGAGAGTTCTCTGGGCTCTGGTTCTGCTGGCTGAATGGTGCCCAGTCTGAGTCCCCAGTTCATGATCTCTGCACTGGTGAAACAGTGATTAGATTTAGGTGATTGCTTCAGCTGTCAGGGTGGATGTTTGTGCATGATTTGCTCTCCCTGCAGTCACACTGCTTCAGGGTCACTTGCTGTTCAATCAGAGGCATCAGGTAAGCTCTCTGCCCTGGATTTAGAGTGATTTTACCTCCTGCTCTGCTGTGCCTGGCTCCCTGCTGCTCCCTGCTGTGACCACAGAGCTGCTGCTCTCTGCAGGTGCTTGAGCTGCATGGCTTTGTGGTGGGTCTTGGTAGCTCCCAAGAGCAGGTTGTGGTCTTGCTGCAGTGCTCCAAAAATAAAAAGTAACTGCATGCTGATCCCTTAGTGCAGAACAGCTTGCCTTGGATCCCTGCATTCAGTGTGGGCTGCTGTTTCTGATGGTTTCAGCCTGGTCTGGAGGCTTTGGCTGGGAATATTTCTGCACATAACAGACATCAGAGGGTGGGCTCCTTGCCCACAGACACACAGGTGGGGCCCCCACTGCCTCCCAGCCCCTGCACCAGTGCTGTGAGTCTCTGCAGGTCCTGCCTGTCACCCTTGGAGCATCCCAGGGCACCTCACACTGGGTGTCCCCCAGGGAATCAAACCTGTTTTATTTCCAGCTCAGTCTAGAGACTTTTTTCTATTTCTTCAAAAGCATTACTTTGAAGAAAGTCAGGGTTTTGTTCTAATGATTACAGATGAACTTCTGTAAGAAGTGTTTCAGTTTTAGAGAAGCTCTGCCTCATCCCCCCTTCACTTCCAGTGACAAGTACACAAGAATAGTGGAGTCATTTTTGTAGCCTTTTATTAGTGTGTAAGCACATCCATGGTGCATATAAAACTGTAACAGTTGACTTAATTTGAACAAATGATATTTTTCAGTAAGTGATTAAAAAGGCACTTCCACCTTGTGAATTGTGCATCAGGGGTGTAGTAACCAGGAGAAAACCCTATATTAATTGAATACTCAAAACAAAATGAAAGTTTAAGAAAAGATTAACTGACCAATGCCTTTTTTTTCCCCTGCAACAATCTCACAAATCCTCTGTAGACTATATTTACTGGGATTTAATCATTTGAGCTACTGGAACTCACTTTCTGCAAGATTCCCAAAGTGAATGACACTGTTAGAAATCCCCACCTTTTACACTTCATGGCAAGAAAAGTTTTGGAGCACTTTTAGTCAATCTATCCATTGGAGACAAGGCAGTTGTGCTTTCATCTGTCAGAGGAGTGGGTGTATGTGACCTTGACACTAAGAGCAGACTTACACAGTGCTAAATATCCTCCTCCCTCCCTTCCCTTGCTGCAGTGCAATTTTTAAGCGTGTCTATTCACTGGCTTTTGTTCCATTGAAATCTCCATCTCTTGCATCCATTTCGTCATCACCTCCATCTGTTGCATTCTCAATTATTCTTCTGCCTCCAGATCTACGGGGTGGGGCAAAAGATGCTGGCTCATTTCCCCTCCTGCAGCAAGGGGGAAAAAAATAGAAAAAAAACCCTCAGGTGTTAGTTCATTTGGAATCCTCACAAATAAGCAGAGTTTTGTAACAGGACCTGTGGGGCTGATGGATCTAAATGCAGAAAACCCAAGAGCTGTGGGCCTCCAATTGCACTTTCTGTTCTGTAATTTGTGAACAGACTGAGACTCCCAATTGCTTGGAAATGAGCCAGGTTTCCTGTTCTTGTGCTTGTGTCCTTGTCCTCCTCTAAACAGCCTCATCAGCCCCAAGTCACCCCCACCCCTCCCTTCATTGCACTGTTTTCCCCTGCACTGAAAGGAGTGGAGAGGGCACTGCTCATCCCCACAGCAGAGGAGTGTCCTCCTGTCCCTCTGGAGGAGCAGGCAGAGAGCAGTTTGTGCAGAATTGCTGCCCCCAGCTCCTGCAGCAGGGAGCCCTGGGGCAGTGCTGCAGGCATTTGTGAGCCACAGCTGCTCTGCACTGCCCAGAGCACACGGGTGTGACGGGGTGGCACCAGCTCCTGAGTCACTCCACCCCTGTCCCAGCAGAGAGGGAGCAGTCATTGCTTTGGAGCTGCTGTAACTGGTGCTTGGCAGTGCAGGTGTCCTACAGGAAATCCTTTTCCCACCTCATCCCCCTCTCCTCTCCCATCTCCCTCCCATCCCCATATATTTCACAGGCACGTCCCAAGGCAGGGACACTTTGGTCCTCAAGGTTAATTTTTGGGGAGGTGTGAGCAAGTGAGACAGACAATGGGTTTGTCCCATGGCCTCCATTGCTGATGTGCTCCAAAGCATTTCAGTTTTGTGACATGGCCTCTCACTTGCCCCTCATTAAGCAAACCTTTGTAAAGGCTTGAGACCACAGATTTAAGCAATAAAATAAATTAATGATCACTGGATATTGGGTCAAAAATACTAATTTGGTGTTAAATAAATCCGAGACTGCACTTTTGGGTACAGCAATCATGCAGAAATATTTAAAGGCTTGTCTTGTCCTTGCAAAAGACTAAGCCAGTCCCCTTTCTGAAGCAGCTGTCTAATGAAAAGTTCAATCCTCCACATGAGGAAAGAGGGGAGCAACCTTGGCTGGACTAGGTTCAGAGCACAGATGTGCATTTCCAAGATGGAAATGTGATGTGTCTGTTTTCCATAAATCTTCCCTTAAACTCCAGTGTGAGCAGGCACTTAGCTAGCTAATAAAGCTTTAATTATCTGCTGATAACTAACTGTGGTTGTTCTGGTGCTGATGGCATGTGCTGAGCACAGGGATCTGTCATTTCTGTCCTGGTGTGTGCTTGGCAGGGTCTAACAGCAGGGTCTCTATTCTACAGCAGGGATCTGGTATTATTGGTATTTAGCAAATAAGTTCTAATTAGGATAATAAATTTGTTAATTCTTGTTAATAAAGGAAGAGCTCTCCACCCCCTTGGACTTGTGCTGTCTGGACTCAGTCACTCAGGAATCATTTGTGCTGCAGTAATTCACTGAAGGGCTGTAAGAGAGCCTGGGACTGGGGGCAAGAACAGCAAGAGTCTCACCAAATTGTGCACTACAGCTTTGGCTGCAAAGTGAGCTCCTTGTCATACACTAACTACTCATTAAACTGTTGCAGTATGCATGAACTTACCAGTTCTTTAAACTGGTATTGGCCCTGTGGGTAAAAACCTTTTGTTTATAGCTGTTCCTCTTAAAGAAGTTTATGTATTTCCTAATATTCACATGTCATTGGTATTAGTACCTTTAGAATAATGTGTGTGTCTGGGACAAACCTTCAGCACCAGTGTTTGCTTGGCATCTCTGTATTTAATCTGCTTTTGAACAAGTGCTACTGGAGTGCTGCTTGAGCAACAACCTGACTGGAAATATTAGGCTGACTAAAAGGCACATGCAAGGACAAGACATCATCTTTAAATATTTGTGTATTTACAGCAAAATCCAGCATATGTAAAATAGAAAATATACAAATATTACAAGGCAATAGCTCTTTAATTTTTGCAGTGCAGGTATTATTCCTGTCTCCAGAGAATGTGCTAACAAGTGTAACACAATGCTGTGCTGGGTTACAGTGTCAGCTTTAATGTCCGTGCTCTATGTTTTAATACAGTAAACAAGCAATGTAATATCTGTAAAATAACTCTAAAGCCTCAGTAGTCACTCCTTGTAAGCAACACAGGCACAGAGTGCTCTGTAATGAAAGGCAAGACTTTATCTTTTGTCTGTGATTGTGTGGTGTGTGATAAATCACATGCAGGTAAGGTCTTCTCCAATCTCAGGTGAATTAGAATTTCCTTACCTTAGGTCAGCATTACAGTAGGCACCAGAAATACTGTGACATTCTAATGACATGCTGTGACACTCCAGATTCATTAGTCCTTTTAATCAATTGTACTAATCAATGGTGTATTTTATTTGAAAAAAAGAATCTGCTCTTCGTGGCAGTGCACAAAGATGATGTGCAACAAAACATTCATGCAAAAAAATCAGAGTACTTGCTGAGGTACTCTGTTGGTAGAGCTTGTGAGAATGCAACATTGGTAAGTCTATGTCAGTACATAACCTACTTGTAAGAAAGATGTATCACTGATGAACAGCTGATGGTAGCTAGATTATTGTAATATTTGTCTTTTTTGATAGAACAAATTAATGCCAAGATATCCAAGCCTTCACAGTTTGCAGAAACCTCACATAATTTTAACCAGGGCCAAAGAAAATGGAAATTTGTGCAATACAAGCTAGCTGCAAAGTTGAAGGCATGGTACCTGCTTAGTCATGCGAAGGTTCCTGTGTCCCTCTGAAACAGAGATAAAGAGTCCTGGGCAGTTATACTAGTTACACATGGTCATGATCAGAGGCAGGTAATCACTTTTAAATAACTCAACAAAGTACATTACAGCCAATTACATTACATTGACATGAAACAAAAATGAGCCCTATGGTGTTCTGTGTAGAAGGGCTGGACACAGCCACTGCTGCAGAAGGCAGCCAGGAGCAGGTAACTACCCCAGGTGGTGCAGGTGGGAAAGGCTGCTACCCCCACAGCTCTTCACTTTGCAGGGAATCCACAGCCAGTAACACTGAGGCACGTCACTGGTAAATACTCTGGCAAGCTACTTACAGAACACAAGCAGATGGGTGCTTTTTTTCCATCTGATGTACTGCTGGTCTTAGAAGGCAAAATTTTATGGTATAGTGATGCAGATAGAGCAATTTCTTAATAACTCAAGTCAGCCTCTTTATTTCAGTGAGCTCATGTTCTCAAACCCAGTGAGTGCAGAACTCAGGGATGGAGCTGACTGATCACAGCTTTCTCTTTTTCCCATGCAGTTTTAACAAGAAAATGCAAAGGGATGTTTTAATATTTTCCTTGGTCTGATGACACTGAATCCCACAGTGGTGAAGTCCAAAGAGACTTTGAAATAAGAATAATAAGAATAATTTAATGTGCTTTGCTTTTTACTGCTTGTGGTGTCCGAGACTGTTCCCAGTCGTTCCGTGTGAGTTGTGCATGTGTGACAGTGTGAGAAGCACAAGCATTTCTGCTCTTTTGTGACTGCTCCTGTACTAACAGATACAGCCGTGGTATAAGGGGGGTTTTCAAAGCAGCCAAGCCTCATTCTGTTCAGACTGAAGCCAGAAGGATTTTGATTAGGGAAGAGTGAGGCCTGTGCTAGGGTACCACAGCTGATCTCAGCTGAAATCCTGAGGCTGCTGCAGTCCATGGAGTGCACTTGATCTGCCTCCAGCCCTTTGTTCTGAGTGCCAAGCTCACACAAGGAGGAACCTCGCAGCCTTGTCTGTGTCTGCCCTCCGCCTGACAGATGTTTTCCCCCTTTTGCAGCTCAGCTCTCAATCCCAGGGCTGCCAGGGCCATCCCAAAGCAGGGCTCTCTACCTGAGCTTGCTCTTTAGAGCTGCCACCTCCCGGCCCAGGGCCTCGTTGCTCTCGGTGGCCTCGTCCAGCTCCCTCTGCAGCTTCCTGCGGTTGGCGTTGATGCGCTGCGACTCCTCCTCAGCCTCCTCCAGCTGCCTCTTCAGCTGCTTCAGCCGGGCGTTGCCCTTCTCAGCCTGGGGGGAATTGCAGTTTAATTTAAAGGAATTCATTTAAATGGAATTTAAGTTAACTTTATTTAAAATTTAATTTAAAACGGATCTAAGACCTTTACGTTCCTCTTTTTAATTTCGTGCTTCCGTTGAGAGTTGTACTGAAACGTGACCCCAATCAAAGATGGAAGCCTGAAAATAACTTTGATGGGGGAGTTCATTTTGCTGATAGCTACTGTGTTCAGACACAACCTCGTTGTTTCTTTTGCTGCATAGCCCTACCTCTCCTTTTTTTGGGCTTGCAGATGGATTTGCATTAGACAAAGCTACAAATTTAATGTAAAATACGTTCAGCATCTCTATTCATGTAGTACCAAGGGTGTTGTGCACAGTCCCGTATGTTGCTGTGCAGTCAGACTGTTGCTTCTGGCTGATTAACAAGGACTTGTGCTTTGGCACTTGATGTAGCATGGGAGAATTATATTGTCCCATCCTTTAGTAATGTATGGCTCTCCCAGACCCAAGCACACAGTCTGCTTTCTAGCAGGGCATTTGCCTGAGGCACAACATGGAATCTTCCTTTCTTGGGCAAAACCTAGAAACTCCAGTGCCCTCAGCTTAGACCCCAGTGAGCCAGCCTGTACCTGATCTTTGTACTGCTCTGCCTGCTTCCTCTCGTCCTCCACCTGCAGCAGGGCATCCTTCAGCTTCTTGTCCTTCTGGCGCAGCGTCTTGGCCGCTGCCTGCTTCTCTCTGCAACGACAGGCAGGGTTTGGTGCTGTGCAGCTCTGTGCCCTGCCTGCCTTGGGCTTGTGGCTGATCAAACTGGCACCAAGGACCCCTGTGGTAAAAGTCTGACTGAATTGAACAGGTGAATTCTAAGGAAAACTTTAAGACATGTTCTTCTGATCAAAACAAAGCCAAATGTATGACTCTGCTATGTGCTAGAGGTGCTCCAGGAGATGGGTTCTGAAACACAGGGTGATTTCCTCAAGGAATAATCCTAGTGGCACAATGTGTTATGGCAATTAACCTGGCAGAGGCATAGGGCAGTTACTCTAAAATGTAGGGCAGCAGAGCTTTGCCTATGGTGCCAGTAGAACTTTTCAGCAAAAAAATAGATCTTAATCAGAAACTGTAGCAGCTCCAGTTACTTGCCATATGTCTCAGAAATGTTCAATGAGAAAGAGACTTTACCAAGTTTAGTGGCACTGGGAGCCTGATGACAAATCCTGCTTGCCTTTGTTTATTTTCTATCTCATTAACTGGAGCAATGAATGGACAGCTGTGCCCTCTGGGGACAGTACCTGGCTTCCTGTTCCAATTGCTCCTCGAGAGAAGCAATTTTGGCCTCCAGAGCAGCAATTGTGGCTTTGAATTTGTTCTTCACAGCTCCCTCCATCTCCTGCAGCTTGCTCTTGAGCTCTTTGTTCTGCCTCTCCAGCTGCTGCCGAGCGTTCTCGTTCTTCTGCGCCGTCGAGCGCTCTGTCGCCAGCTCATTGTTCAGCTGCTCTGCCTGCCAGGGGGAATGGGGCCTGTCACAGGGGCTGCATGCCCTCAGACACGTGCCAGGTGGCAATTTGGGATGGCAATCCTGCAGATATTCACAACTACAAGCATCTTTTGCTGGAGCAGAGGGTGCTGTGAGCTGGGGTGAGCTGTACCTGCTGCCAGGGGGAATGGGGCCTGTCACAGGGGCTGCATGCTCCCAGACACATGCCAGGTGGCAATTTGGGATGGCAGTCCTGCAGATATTCACAACTACAAGCATCCTTTGCTGGGCTGTACCTGCTGCACTGCTTTCCTCATGCGGTCACCCATCGCCTCGATGTTGCTCTGCTCCTCCTCCAGCTCCTCCTCCAGCTGGGCAATTCTCGCCTCCAGGCGCCGTTTCTCGTCCTGAAGGCTTGTCCTGGGAGTTTAAATGTAAAAAGTGACCAGTTATGGCTCTGACCATATGTTAGGACCGTGTTATGAGCTGCCAATAGTTCAGAAAGGGAGTGGATATTTCAGTCATATGTGTGCATGCTGTCTTGTCAGGAGCAGGTGGTTGGGAATGGAACAGGATTTCTCTTGGCAGCATTAGCAGCATGTTCAGAGCCGTGGGTGGGATTTGGTGTGTCCCTACCTTCCAGAGGCAGCACTTGCCAGTTCCTCTGCCATCTCCTCTTTCTCCTGGTCTGCTTGTTTGCGAGCTCTTTCTGCAGCAGCCAGGTCCTAGAGAAATGGAAAAAGCAGCATAACAAAGAAATGAGTAAATGTTCAAATAGTCATAGCATGATCCAGAGGACTGTAAATTTTCTAAAGCTGGTTTGAGATGGGTTGTCTTGTTAACAGAATAAATTCTTTTCATGTCATAAATCCTAGGGAAGTACAGTGAAATACACTCTATCCACCCTGTCAGTGGGTTTTTATTTTATTTGTTTTACTCACAAGATGGCCATTTAATACAGGTAGGAATAACAGCACTAAGCCCTCAAGAATTTATTGCTATTGAAAACAATTTGTGTTGGATTGTACAGATCATTTCCCCTTAAGGCTGGCTATCTGTACCTTTTTCCAAGGTGATTTTTTTCAGCTCAGTCTGTGCTCAGATGTAGATCCAACAGCTTTAGTGGAGTGCATGGAGCACATGGAACTTGTTACTAAATCCCTAAGTTAGATTACTTCCCTGCAGCTCTGTTTTGCTTCTGAAGACCATGTGTAATCTCCTTCATTCTGCTGTAGCTTTCCCACTTTACCTCCTGAAGCTGCATGAGTTCTGCTTCCAGGCTCTTTGCTTTCTTCTCATTTTCTCTGGCTGTAGCAAATATTTCTTCTCTGGCAGCCCGTGCATCGTCCAGCTCTCGTTGGTAGTCCTTCATCTGAGCCTTGTTGAAAAGAATAACAAATTTGTTACAATTTTAGTCCAACAAAATGTGGATGGAACAGAACACATACATGTTTACATTGTCATAGTGCTGCTGAAGTTGTATTTTCTGCAGAAATTTGGTAGCACATGTTGGGAAGATCTGAAATGCTGTTCCAGGGAGGGCAATCCTTCTGCTGGAACACTGCATCTTTTGTAAAGCCTATTGTCCATGTGTCCTCTCAATATTTGAGTACTTATACAGTCAATGTTTCTGATTAAGAACATTCTTATTGTTTAGTTGTTAGCATGTGACAGAACAGTTGATGTGCAGATTTAAATTATAAACAGGAACATGCTAATTCAGAGAAAGCTGATTTGTGAACAGTCTTTTATGCTCTTGGATCAAGTACTAGAACCCAGATTGAAGCCCTGTAACAGATTTTATCTTGTAGTCCTTTCTCCTCATGTGAATCTTTGTTTTCCTCCATGTGGGTAAGTCAGTAGCAGATGAGTGTTGGCTGGAGAATTCTGGAAGCTCTCTACCATGGTGAAATTTAAGATTTTAATCATTTTCCCTGTGAAATTTCCCACTGCCATTCAAACTGAGTGTTCCAATACTGATATTTGAATGTGGCAGTCTAGTTAAAATTTTCCCTCTAACCAATCACCTCTAATGGGCATCAAGTTCACAAATGCCACCTAACCCTTGTATTGTGGCTGGGTAAGGCAAAGCTGCATTTCGGGGCTGCATACCTGTAATTTTCGGAGCTGTTTGATGGCTTCCTCCCTGCCTTTGTTGGCAGAGTCAGCCTGGCTCTCCAGGTCCTTCACATCCATCTCCAGCTTCTTCCTGGCAGCAGCAGCCAGGGCACGCTGCTTCCTCTCATCCTCCAGCTCTGTCTCGTACTCGTGGAGCTGGTGCAGGAAACAAGGGCAGCTCAGGGAGGTCCCTGGGAGCCCTCAAACACCCTGGGTGCTGCATGCAGACCTCCCTCCCTGGGATCTCCCTGGCAGTTCAAACAGATTGCCATTCTGCCCCAAACTGAAGGGGTTTTGAAAGGACTCAGCAGTCTGGGCTCTGTGTCCATGGAAATGTGTGTTACAGGGTGAGGACTACAGCAGCTGTCCCTGCTGTCACATCAAACACTTCAGTGCAGATAAGTTTTATCCTGTTTTCATCTGCACTGCTTTTGTATGCATTCCATGTACCTTGGGAAGACAGATGTGTTAGTTGTCTTTTTTCACTTGCACTGAGCACAGGGAAGGTGGTTCTGACTGTGTCAGAAATAACAATTCACATGCTTTATATTATATTGCTTTGTAGAGTTAAATATCGACATTTGTTGCTAATTGTGCACCTGCTACTGAAACAGGACCCCCCCCCCCTTTTTCTGTATAATAATCCTTTTTTATTCTTCTTTTTTCTTTTTTTATCACCAAGTAAAAGGCAATGTAATGCTTTTTTTTTTTATTACAGTTAGTGAGGTGCTTTAATAATGGCATTAGGTTGGGGTTTTTCAACTGGCTTGGTTAGATGTTGACAAAGGCAATAGTACCTGTCTGAGGAGTTGTCTTTTCTTCTCCTCATTCTGTTCATCTCTGGCCTGTAAATCTCTTTCAAACTGGCCTTTCAGGGCCTGCATATTAACTTCCAACCTGAGTTTGGCATCTTCTGCAGCCTGTAGCTCATCCTCCAGCTCCTCTAATTGCGTCTTCATCTCTTCTACTTGCTGTTCAAGGGTCCGTTTAGACTTCTCCAATTCATGGACCTTTCACACAATGAGGATTTAATAGACTTGTTATGAGAAATGAGAATAATTCTAGTTATACACAGTATACTCACAGTATAGGCCACATTTGAAACTATCAGGTGTGGACAATGAATAAACTAATTTACACTGAAAATGCTAAATTAGCTTTACTTTGTACACTTGCAAAACTGTCTGAAAATAATGAGATTCTCTTTATCCCAATATTTCATTTTTAATCTAATCAAAAATAGTAATTTAATTTATTTAGTATTAGAATACTTCTTGCAA
This sequence comes from Chamaetylas fuelleborni, assembly GCA_025629985.1. Taxonomy (NCBI): domain Eukaryota; kingdom Metazoa; phylum Chordata; class Aves; order Passeriformes; family Muscicapidae; genus Chamaetylas; species Chamaetylas fuelleborni. The sequence continues at coordinate 15,836,681 of JAOTBB010000721.1, read as the reverse complement.
TGAAAGAAGTGATTGGCAATGCAGAAGTGGAAATTTGCTGCAGATATGTAAGCAAATATAAGGCAGGTGGCAAAGTCAAATATAACTAATAAAATAAGATTTGCAGAGTTTACAATTTCAAAGAAGTGTAATAAACTAGTACATTATTTAGAAATCAATTAGAATCTTCTTCATGCTTGAAGTTATGTTAAAAATAAACATAGCCTACAGTAACTTTTCCAAGTCCCTTGAAAGTTTGGACACAAAAGGAATAACCTTTGAATTTTATATGAAATATCTGATCTCTCTGAATGGATTTGTGTGCTGCAGAGAATTTCCCACACTGAAAACAATTATCTCTTTTTTTAGCTGCTATTTTAAGTTATTGTTGTGGAGATTGTCCTAAGGCCAAAACTTACATTCTTGCCAACATCATCTTTGGAGCTGACAAGATCTTCCATTTCAGCTTTCAGCATTTTGTTTGTTCTCTCCAGTTCTTCTTTGGCTTCCAAAGCCTCTTCAAGTGCTCGAGCCAGTGACAGAGCCTTTGTTTCCTTTTCTCTAGCTTCAGCTTCTGCTCTGTCCCTTTCATCTGCATATTTGGAGGAGATGTTCTTCTCTTCAGCTAGCATCTGTGGAAAGGGGTGCCAATACAGGAGGTGATTAGTGACAGGCTTTTCTACTGCAGCTGTCCTGTCAGTTGTTAACGACAGAGAAGAATCTCTCTTTTGATAAAGGCATATAAATACAGAATTAACCAGCTTTTGTACAATTCAATTTTAGTTATTTTTTTTGTCTCCGTGTCCCAGTGGACACTGTGGGTTCCAGACAGGTGGTTACACAGCAAGGGAGAATGTAAAATCCATACCTGATCAAACTTCTTCTGTTTCTTCTCCAGGTTGGAGACCAGCTGACGCTGGTTGTCCAAGTCCACCACCAGGTCATCCAGCTCCTGCTGGAGTCTGTTCTTGGTTTTTTCCAGTTTGTCATAAGAAGCAGCCTTTTCCTCAAACTGTTGTGTGAGACTTTCAATTTCTTTCTGAAGTTTCTTTTTGCCTTCTTCCATGAATTCTACTGTGGTGGTAAATTCCTGTATCTTCTTCTTAGAGTCAGAGAGCTGAAATTTGAATTCAGAGGACAAATCTTCGTAGCTGTGACAATAAAACGTGGCAGGGAGACAAAAGCTTGGCAGGTAGACAGCCAAGCTGAGCTTTCCTAGTCTGAGCTGTGTGAAGCTGGTGACAGTTCCATCACCCAGGGTTCATAAAATGAGGCAGGGCACAGACCCAGGGTGCACAAACAGCCCTTGGGTGCAGGGCTGTGTGTGTGCCTGTCCTAGGGATGACACTTGAAGGACAGGGGGACTGCTGCCTCCACTGTGGAGAGCTGCTGGTGCCATCTGGGCTCACAGCACCAATTCTCTGCAGGTCCATGTGCTGTGCCAGGATAATTCCACAGCTCCCCTGGAGCTGCCCACACAGCTCTCAGAGATGGAGCTAATGATTTAACTGTGGCACTGATACCTGTATTGTCAGGGTTGAAATGTGCCTCTCCAGATTTTGCTTTGCTTCTACTTCTTCATCCAGCTGCTCCTGCAAGCTGTTCCTCTCATCCTCCAGCTGGCGGAGCTTGGTGGACACGTTCAGCTTCTGCCTGGTCTCCTCCTGCAGCAGCTCCTGCAGCCACCACAGCCATTGGCAAGACAGGCATTAGTTCAGGCCTTTTTATTGTGCATTTTAGGAATATTGCAGGTGAGCTGACCTTGGGTGCAAGTTTACCTGTGTATCTTGTAGCTGAGATCCTAAGGCTGCAACGTCTTTGGTCAATTTGATATTTTTGCTTTCTGCTTCATTGAGCAAACTGGTGACATTTTCAACCTCCACCTGTGAGACGCCACAGAGAATGAACTCAGTTATTTTGCAAAGCTTTGAAATCTTCCTTAAGCTTTAGTTTCCTTGGATTTGTCTGAAATCCTATCTAATGCCACTTTTGTCTAGTTTACCATAGTATTTATTACTCTATATCAAAACCTAGTCATATTCATAAAGCAATAATAGTATGTTCCTTGCAAGGAATTGCAAAGGGGATTTTTGATGGATTTCCCTTCCTGTTCCCAAGTTTGTCAGAAGTTGATGCATTTGGTGATATTTTCTTATTTATCCACCAGCTTAAAATAATAAAGCAAAGCTTAGTGTGGCTATGAACGAGATGTAACAATGAGCTTGATTAGTTTATCTGGACACTGAACATCTACCAATGAATCATTTAAAATGATTTTTAGTGATTTCTTAAACTGTAGGTAAGTGAGCATTTTCCTTTCATTGTCATCTTTTCTGAGCATGTGTGTTTAATCACTGTCTAATGCATTTCCAAAAGCCACATACCTGTCAATCTTCCCCACCACCCAAAAATGAACAGACAGAAAGAATCTGTCAGATCTGGTCACTGAATCAGTGATGGCATTACAGACTGCAGCATGCACAGAGGGCTGGTGAGACTAAAAGCTCCCAGTTCCATGAGATGGAGTGGTTGTAATTGATTAATTGTGTGATAATTGAGTAGGAGTTTAAGGTGACAAAAAATGAGCATTTTGGCTGCAGGGCCATAATTCCTCTAGATAAACTGGGCTTCTCAGTGCCCCAGTGTCACAGCAAAGCTCTGAACTCCTTCCCACCTGTAACTTATGGACTTTTTCATTGAGTTCTGTCCGAACACGCTCTCCCTCGGTGTACTTGGACTGTAAATCCTGCAGCTGCACTTCCAGCTTCTTCTTCTTGTGCTCCACATCTTGCTTGGCCTGATTCAGGCTCCTGACTTCATTAGCCAGATCAGCATTGTCTTTCTCCAGTGACTGTTTGGTCTTATCCAAGTTTGCTTTAGCCTGCAAGCACGTGGAGAAGTGAATAAAGATGGTTTGTCAGAGGAGATTGTGTGGTCCAGAAGGCAGCTTTCCACCAGATGGGTTTGTGCTTACCCTCTTGAATTGCTCCAGCTGCTCTGTCAGCTCCTCCACAGCCTGAGTGTGCTTTTGCCTCATCTCCTGCACCTGGGCCTCGTGGGTCCGGGTCTCCTCCTCCAGAGCTCTCTTCAGCACTGTCACCTCCTGCTCCCGCTTGGCCCTGCAAGGTGACACCCATCAGTGCAGCAGGGTGGGAGCCCAGGGGCTCCCTGCCTTCCCTGACTGCCCCCCTGGCAGGGTCTCAGAGGTCCTGGCATGGTACCCAGGGGCCCTGGGGGCTGGACTTGAGTCCCTGGAGAAATCTGCCAATATTGCAGGAAGAAATACAAGCCACAAAAATAAGTAGAGTAGAAATTAAACTGTTAGAAGGTAGAAAAAGTGGATTTCTAGGAATGTTTATATTAGGGGGTTCGTGGCTGACATGGAGGATTTTGGGTGTGGTGTGTCTTTTCCTCCTTCTTCTCCATGCCATCCATGGTGAATGCCAGCCTGGCATTCTTTGGTTGGTCTGAGACAGATTTGGGCAGTGTAATAAAATTGTCATGTATTGGAAAGTAATTGTAAATAGTAGGTGTGTAATTTGTAGTATATAAGATAGGACCTGCCCTCTGGCAGGCAGAGTGTGGCCTGGATGGACGTGCTGAACAGACTGCTGTCAGCTAGAGCAAGAATTCCTTAGGTAAGAAACAACAAACAGCCTTGAAAACCTCAGGGAAACCCCCTGCAGTTTCTTTGGCTTTGGGGCTGGGAAGAACACGGACTTTAAACCCCCCACATGTCCTGCTGTGGGGAACTGAGGCATAGAGAGACCCCAGGAGACAGAGACACAGCAGCAGCCACGAGCTCCAGCCCTGTGCAATCCTGCACTGAGCTTGGTGACGTTGCCTTCTGCCCTTGTGCTGCACCTCCACACCTGAGCTCCTGCTGCGTGGCTGTGGTGTCCAGAGTATCCTCAAGCTCTGTCTTAAGAGCCTCCAGCTCTTCACCAAGGTCTCTCTTTTGCTTCTCTGCTTTGTTCCTCGCAGCTTTTTCAGACTCCAGGTCCTCTTGGAGATCAGAAATTACAGATTCCAATTCACGGATCTTCTTGAGGGCGTTGTTCTTCTGAGTGGTTTCATCTTCAAGCCTTTGTGAAAAAAGAGCGTTTCATTTTAGAAATTAAAAAAAGTAATAATGATTTCACTTTGAGGAAGACAGTACACACTAAAGATTTATAAGTCTGTGCAAGAAAGTGCCAAAGAAAGGGAGGACTGATGCAAACTAGATCAGACTGCTGTACTTTAGCTGGATGCAGTGTCTGGAGGTGCTAATCAGTTGATTCAGCAAGTTTTGCTTGAGTGTTTTCCCTCTTAAATTTATACAGAAAATCCACTGAGATTCTGGAGTGGATCAAGGTCAGACTCTTAATTTTTGCCTATTGCCTATGAAGTAGATCTTTACATTTCATCATACTTGACAGCACTGCCCTTGCTTATGGGAAGAGAAGTTTTCATTGATACCTGCAGGTAATTCAATAAAATGGATTATTTGTCTAGGGACAAGCAATAGTGGATTCATTTCCCAAGGACATTTGGGAAATGGGGAAGCAGATGGAGGGGATGAACTGAGGGATGAGGTTCATGGCTGGAGCTTCTCAGTGTCTGGGAAGGGGCAGGAAATGTTCCAGCCTGGGCTTTGCCCCATGGGGAACCCAGGGTGGGTACCTGGCCAGGGCAGCCTGCAGCTCCTCCTCCTTCTTGGCCAGCTGTGCCTTCAGCTCAGCAATCTGTGCCTGCAGCTCTGCAATCTGCTCGTGCAGATCATTGACCTCCCCCTCCAGCTTCCTCTTGACCTTGTCCAGTTCCTGTCTGCTCTTCTCTTCCTTCTTCAGCCGCACTGCAAAGGATTGATTTTGGTCACCAGGTCACTGTGGTGGTGCCAGGAGTCCTTCACCTGATCTCAAACTTAGGCCAAAAATGGTTCTGGCCTCCAGTCTGGCTGTGCATTTAACTACAAGTCACTGTGGTTTTGGAGCAACATGCAGTGCCTTCCTTCTAGCTATCCTGAAGAATAATTTCTTTATCTTTGTCCAG
>JAOTBB010000721.1:15773215-15824897 GCA_025629985.1 Chamaetylas fuelleborni | reverse complement strand
AACCCACAATTTAATTCACTTACCTTTGGCTTCCTGTTTAGTCCAGAATTTTTTCACTACCTCAGTAATGTGCCTCTCCTCTCTCAGCTTCTTTTGCCACTGACGTAGCTCTTGTATTTCACCACCACAACGAACCTGGGGAAGGAGAATCAGAAAAAAAATTATAATTATATACCTTTGTGTTACCCAGGAAAAGGATACTTGATATATGTGACAGCCATCCTCTGCTGGGCCTGAGGTAAAAGCAAAATCCCAGGGGTTTACAGTCTTCAGCTTACAGAGAAATAAAATCCACATAATTGACAAATCCAATTGAAAAAATAAATATGTCTGTTAGGGGATCACTTTGATTACCAAGGACTCCTGAGAATGAGATTGCAGTGAGATGCTAATTCTTTTGAGTTAATTAAAATTTAAAGCCTTATGCTGAAGGGTATTAGTGCTTTTAGAAAGGCATAACACCATGAAACCAACCCACTGACCAAAATAATAGAGCAGAGGTGGAGCACAAAGGGTCATACAGAAGCAAATTTATTCCATTGATTCCACCTGATTCACACCTGCCATCAGCTGCAAATAGGCTGACTGGCAATCCCACCCCCACAATTTTCACAAACAGGAGAGCCATTAATCTGTTATTTAAAGTAATTGGACTGTATTACATGATATCTAGTCTTGGTCAGTCAATTGCCTCGTGAAAGGCATAATTCTGCCTCCACAAAAAAATGACAACAAAGGCCTTGATTTCATTTAGATGTAAGTTGAATTTTTCTAGTTTTGGTTTTTATACTGGTGCAGTTCCTACTAACATAGAAGTGAACTAGCCCTGCATCAACATCTTTCACCACTCTGCTACTTACACTTGTAAGCAGGATTTGATTAATTAGCAGTGTGCTGCCCATTGCTGGCATTCACACAATTACTACCTCCAGTGCATGAAACACTGTCCTGAACAGCAGTGGAGAGGGACATGCCAGGATTATCTCAGACACTGGCAATTATTCTCTTGAACTCTATTCTGTGCTCCTCTCCATTACACTCTGCTTTTCTCCCACTTTGCTAAGACACATACAGGGCAAAAGAGCATGACTTAGTTTTCCACTAGTCATAAAAAACTCCAAACCTTAAAGAAAACAGTATAAATTATTTATCAAAAGTATTCTTTCCTCTCAGGATTTCTCCCCTGTGCTGCAGCTAAGAATGCAATAAACAGTAGGTGAACTGCCATAGCACTTTTCAATCCACCTAGGAGAAGATAACTTGCTATGTTTCAGACAGTGCACTGGCAGAGCAGAAATACTATACAAGGTACTCAGTCAATAAAAACAACCAAGACTTTTGCTCAGTGACTTGAGATCAGATACATCTCAGACTTCCAATCACATTCCATTATACTTATATAGTTCTGTAGTATCTTCTATAAAAGTTATAAGGACTTCTTACAAGGCTGCTATGAAATTTTAAAAATTAAAGAAGTTACAACTAGTAGTGACATCTCCAGCTATACAAAAAATAAGATAATTTTCTATTAAATCCATCAAATACTATTTGCAAAATAAAATATAATCCAAACACAGGGTAATTTATTTAGGCTTGCAAGACACATTTTTCTTTTATGCTGCCATGTATGCTTTTTAAAAGCCAAATAATTCCTTATGAGATGAAGTCAGTTTGTCTGCACAGGAAAGGGTTAAGGAAAGGCTTATGGGACACAAGCATATAAATGACAGAAGTGCAAGAGGCATGGAGATAGAGAAATTCCTACCTCTATATCTAAATATAAAATTTCTGAAAACATGATGTGTCCATTTACAACTTCAGCTGTGTAAGACCTGTATTTTGGCCCATGACAGGGCTACAGTTGTCTCTGAATATTGAAAATAAAGACAATAATTCTTTACTGTTAAAAGATAAAAGGCAAGTATAGTAGATTCTGTATAGACTCCCTAAGCAAATAAAACAGTAGCAGTGCAGTGAAAAATACACAGTGAAATACAGAGTTCTGAGATAAAGGCAGAGGCAGATACTCAAATACTCCAAAGTCAGCATTAAATCTAAACAGTAAAATGAGCTCCTAGAACAAAGTGTCTTTTTAGAAAAGTGACCCAAAAAAAGGAAAAAGAACACAGATATGCCACCTGCAAAAAAACAGGTGACAGCAATGCAACAAAATACGTTAAAGAGTTGCAAATAAGCTTAATAGATTCTAATTCAGCATAGTTATAATATAGTTTATCATACTGATAATTCCTTAGAAAGTTCTGTTTTGAAACCAGAGTGCAATGCTAGCAGGATGGAAAAGCTATGACTTAGCAGCAAAATCTCCAGGCAAATAAAGAGAGAGTCAAGAACCTTGTCCAAACAACTGACATGTCTCTCCTGCAGAGCAGCACTGCCTGAAGCCCTGGAGGGGTTTTGCTTTGAGGGGAGAGTTCTCTCCTACACTTGCTGTAAATAACAGGAAATATTTGTGTGGCCTCCTAGGTTTAAGCCTTTGCTGGTAGTCACAGCTTGCTGGAAAGCAATATAAACTGTGATAGCAAAAGCACAACTACACTTTGCAAGATACAAAGCAAAATTGATGCATTTTTATCTTCAGCTTTTGCTGGAGGGACATGTATAAAATAGCAGTGAATATTTACATGATGCTGTCCAATTTCAACTCTAAGATATTACAAGATTTAGTCAAAACCCCTATGCTTTCAGTGCTAGGTGAGAACATGTAGCACAACAGATAAGGATAACACTAAAGGTTCACCCACAGGCACCAGAGGAAATTCTATTAATGAAAAAATTCTGTTAGTCTAGAATAGTTATGCAAGTTTTAAAGATTAAAAAGATCCCATTAAAAAAACAATGGCACTAAGCACAGATTCTGCAGCAGAGGGGTGAAGGAATATATCATCTTTTGTTGGAAAAGCACCTGGAAAATTGACACCTAACTGAATACTGCCTTGGCCCGTGCCAGATGAATGGAACCTCAGTAAAAAAGGATGGTGGGAAGGGAAAAGGAAGAATTCTGATTACAGAGCTGTCTCTCAAGTCTTATTTGAGTGCTCCTCCTGGCCCTCAAAGAGCCCTCTCAAGATAATGTATTCCTTTCTGTGATCTCCTCAGAGAACTCAGCAGCTGTATTTTTCACTGCTATTTGTTCTGGAATTTGGTTCTTAAACTTGAAATAATTGTCAGAGTGCCCATCAATATCTTTGTATCAAAGATTGTAGTAAGGACTTGGTTGATGGCAGACATTAATTATTATTACAACAATTAAACAAGTGTTTTTCTGAAATATGCTGAAGATAAGGATGAATTTACTGTTTGGATCATGCTTTACTATCAGAGTTCTCAAGATTTTGTACCTATAGCTTTTTTCCCCCCTTTACATAGAAAAATCTTTACTGCCTGATCCATTTTTGCATTTTTTGCCATGTGTTTTTGACCCTGGCATGCTCAGACAGCTGGAAGTAGCAGGAACAAGTGAAGTATCAAGAGAAGACATGACATTCAGTCAGTTATATAACTAGATAAACTCTACTGCCTGAATCAATGTGGTCAACAAAATACCTCAAAAAATGTCTGAGTCCAGAGAAGATGTGTCTTAGAAGAGCAAGGTTGAAGTACCCTGTCTCTCCATCCCAGTGTCACAGATCTGTGTGCTCATGTTTAATTATCCAGTATTATCAGCCTGTGTAAATTTTTATTTCAAAAGCTGTATTTCAAAGTTCTAAATCACCTGAATTATAAAACAAGGTTTAATGAAAAGTAGTTTAGAATTTTGACACAATAATATCTTTAGAAAGCATTCTTTGTAAGTATTCAGTTATTATCCACTATTAACATTAAATCAGGATTAGCTGACTGAGCTATTTATTTTAAAAGCAAATAATCTGAATTCTTTGGTAATTTTTCATAACATGCTTATCATTAATGTGCTGAAAACCCATTTAAGCTTAGTGTTCTCTTAATCTGCAACCCCAAGGATAACACATTCCCCTATGTGTAATTTGTCACTAACAATTTTTATTTTATATTCTGATTGCAATTTTTAATTTTTAAAACCCCGTGTTCTTTCACCTCGAATAAGGTAAAACATTAATAGCTAATTTTATAGCCTGCATTATTTTTTATGTCTCCTATCTTTTATAGCTAGACTTTCTCTCTCATTTCTGGGAATTGGTTTAGGATGATAAATATCAATGTGAAAATCCTGAAGTTCATCTATACAAGGAAGGATTGTGCCCTTCACAAGCTTTCAGAGAAGCAGAAGATATCTGAGCAACCTTGCAGTGCTCAGCAAACAGAACTGTTGTTGGATAATGGTTGCTGAACACTGTAAGGATGCCTGCAGGGATACTGTCAGTGCTAATTAATGTTAGTGTCAATGCTGTCAGTGTTTAAAAAAAGAAAAATAAAGGAAAACGAACAAGCAGAAAGAGTCACAAAAATCCATCAGTCAAGGAGAACATTTCAAGGAATTTCAAAGTCTTTGGCTGCACAGCACATTATAGGAGCCACTTATATATTCACACTTGTGAAAAATAGTAGAGAGTGTTTTATACAGATTGTTATTTAAAGAACACCTGACATCCAGAGATGTCTCACTGTCCATCACAACAAAATTACTGCTATATCTGGAGGCTACTTACAAGCTTAAGTTTTGATAAAGGAAATCAAAGATATTTCTTCATCACCAAAGTCACCTGAATTTCAAGTAATTTCTCCTGGAGGTGTGAAGGTTAGAGCTTTTAAAAAATATATTTGACAGAACTTGTTCAGGATTTTCAAAATAATTTATTCAGTATCCTAGGGTTAGCATGGCTATTACCCTCCAAAATAATAGCATTGGACAATTTTCTTGGTATTTATTTTGTGCACCTTGCTTTTCCCCTTAAACTGGGAATGGCACTAGTGGTGTGTTACCAGTATGCCTTACAACATCTGCCTGTCATTTGGTTTCCCTTCTCCTTGAATAACAGCCTTCATGCCTCTCATAAATCTCCTGTCTCAGTCCTGGTCTCAATTCCTTGTCCTTTCTTTCTGTGTGCTATTATTGCTCAACAGACCTCACCAATCCTCCTCATGCATCTCCACACTCACTCACATATCCCTGCATGTAGCAAAATAACACTCCATCCTTGAGAACTACCCAAAGCAACTTTCAATCAAAGGAAAGGAAGCAAATTGTTCTCTGTTAATTATACCTTGGAAAATCTAATTTCTGTGGATTTTTTGTTGTTGCAGAAAACAGTGTGAATACATCAGCATAAATGCTTGTGAAAAAAATTGTAGTCACTAGGCATAAGGCAGAGCAACATCCACAGCCAATGAACCATAGGGGTCTCAGCAGCTATTTATAGAATCCCCTACTTAAAATTTATGTAAGGATTTTCCCCAGGGCCTTCACAGTCCTACAGTTTTCAACATCAAGCAAAATAATTATAGATTATTCTTACCCGATAACCTCTCCAGAAGGACTGAATTAGTATGCTTGCTTCTTCTTCTGATAGAAGCAGAGATAGGGGAATTGGTGGCCTAGGACTTAAAAAAAAAAAAAAAAAAAATTATAAACAGTCTATAAATGTAAAACACTTTCTTCCCTAACATATTTGATCAAAAAGAGAAATGTTGTTCAGGAGCCTGAAAAACACAATTTCTTATTGCTCTGTAAACAAAATGCACAAAGAATATGTCCTTCACAAATGCATTGTTATATACACTACAACAATTCCTTTTTAAAACAATAATATACAAATGGCACATCAAGCACAGGCATATTTCTTATCTTTCTACATGTATTTCAAACTCCCCCTATTAAGGTGAGGTTTGAGGTGGTAGTGGGAGGTGGGCAAGTACAGCAGTCTGCCATTTGTAAAGCAGGGAAGGTTCTAGTGTGTGTGCAACAATGAACAGACTTGATGTAAATGTTTATTACATGAAATACACAATATATAAACATATCTTAGTACATTCATTTACATTATGGTGTCACTTTAAATTTAAATGTGCTGAAAAATCATTATTATCATATCTGCATAACATGAATACACCCTTAGAAATGTCTAAACAAGTTCTTAAAATGCTGCAATTTTATTTTTGATACCATATACACTTTGTTTTGTTGATAAAAGAATGTAATACATTTGTGAACTCAACCATTTTCAGCCAAAATATATGGTAGTTTGGAAGAATATTTGGTGATCCTCTTGCTACCAATTTTAATGGGAACAAGTTAGTAATTAAATTCAGCCATCTAGTGCAATCTCAAATTACTACATCAAACCTTGGTTCCCAAAAGCCATTTTCTATGGGTGTTGATTTATTTCTCAGACATGATGATAAAAAACAAAAGTCATCCATTGGAAAGGATAAAACAAAATTTGTTTCTGTACTGTCTTTTATAAGAAATGTAATTTGCAGCCAAAGAACTATAGGGTAATAACACTGCAACTCATGAAAATGCCAGTTCTGCAGAGAAGCCTTGGCCCAGCATTAGAATGGCTGCCAAGAGCCACTCTCCCTGCATGGGGAACAGGCTGAACACAGCCTTGACTTGGAGGAACACAACACGATGAGTTTGGATGCAGCACCCACCTACAGACACAGGCAGCCCATGAAGGAACATGATCTATAGTATTTCTATTATAAAGAGTATATTCACTGCAAAGCCCATCAATAACCAGCTATTTATTTAGGCAGTCTCACATTTTCTGGCTAAAATGATGCAATATCTTTTGGAAATGTATTTATGGCATATTATAGCCCAAGCTAGGAGGCTTGACAGCTTACATTTTCCTTTCACTTAATTTCATTCATATTAGTCTCTGCCCTAGTAAGCTTCCTATGCTCTCTGACATCTTTCTCTGAGGGCTTGTCTTCACTGCAGGAGCATTTCAACTTAGAGCACAGCCTTACCTCTTATCTAATGCTACATTGACTCCAGTGTTTTAGCCTGTGTACTCAGCTAAATTGGTCTCATCATCATGTCAGCTGAGTTTTGGCCTACATTTATTTTAATGTGAAGTAAAACCTTGGTCTGTTTGGAAAAGTCTCTCCATTAAGCTAAACCACCCTTAGTTCTGTGTACATTAATTAGCATTTCTCCTGCTCAGGGGAAATCATAAGTGCTGGACAAGCAAGGCTTCCTAAGATAACAGCTTCTTATAATCAGACTTAAAAATCTGAAGTTGGGCTGTGCTGGTTTCCCTGATAGGCTTTCATCCTCTGTTCTATTTTAGATCTTTTTGAAAACCAAAACTTAGGGAAAATCACAGGAAGACCTACATATTTTACAGCAGTTATATCAAAGACACTGAACTTCCTCTAAGAATAAGTACGTCTCCAAAGAACAACTTGAGATTTCTCCTAGCCTGCAAGGTCAGCTCTAGCATTCCTTTGCTTTCATTTTCAAATTATAAAAATTTCTATCGTATAATCCAACACTAAAACAATATAAACTAAATATAATATAAACTAAAGCAATATAAAAAATAAAACAAGAACAGGATTTAATTTTTAGTATGACAGCCACTGGCAGATATCAATCCTTTCAATGGCACAGCTTTAAAGAGCAGATGTCATGCCAGGTCCAGTTTGGTCTAAGGGAATAAATGGAGAATATACACAATTGTCTGCAGGTCAAATAAAGATAGAATCTGAGCAGAGGAGATCACCCCTCAGCAGGGAATGAGGGAAAGAGGAGTCTGTCATTTGTGGCAGAAGACAGCTGGATGCCTCCAAGATGCAAACTGACTGTACCACGTACACTAACTACATTCTGCTTTAGTCCTTGACTATGCACAGTCTTAAAAGCCCACAGATGAAACAGTGGTATCTATTTAGATATACATATATAACATAAGTTGCAACTGTAAAAAAGCATCAGAAAAACGATTTTTCTTAAGTATTTTATTTTACCAAATCTGCATAAAGCAGACACTGACCAAAGTTAGATTCCAGAAACAAGTTTCTTGCTTTCTGAGAAAACTTGTGCAGATCTTGATTCTGTGAGATATTCACTACTTTTGTGACATTATGCAAGTGGAATTTCACACCCAGAAGATACAAAACAGACTTTCATTAAATAAATGTAGGAGGCATTGAAAAAGCTTCTTAATGAAGACATGTATCTGATTTCAGAAGATGGCGTTCTCAATGAATTCTGAAAAAGGGAGGAAAAGAGTCCCTCCATTACCTTGTCTCCAAAACAGACAAAATAATCTCTGGGGGTTCATAGTCACACTGCCACTGAATTCAGGCAGTATTTCCACACAGTAATGCCCAGAAACTCTGATTGTCTTCACATTCCCAATCTTTCTTACAAATGAGCCTGATCCTTCCTTGGAAAAAAATATAAGAAAAAATATAAGAAAAAATATAAGAAAAAACGTGATCAAGAAAATGTTCAGTATATATAATTCAGGGTTTTGTAATGGCTCTTGCTGTTCCAATCTGTTCCCTAACAGTAGCAGACAACCCTCACATTGAAGCAGCAGCCCTGGAGCCAGGAGCCTGCAGGGAGCAGCAGTGCCTGGGGCTCAGGTGTGCAGGTGAGAGTGCAATCTCCAGGTGCAGTCAGAATGGCCTGGGCTTCTCTCTGCTGTTAGAAAACTCTTCTCTAGAAGTACTGAAGCAACCCTAATGAAAAGGATGAGGCCTCATGATACAATCCAATGGCCAAAGCCACATTCACTTCACTCTGACTGTGATGATTATTGTTCTTGAATATTTAGATCATGTACGAACACAGGCAATGACAGAGTCACTGAAAAGATCATAATCTAAAAGAACAGACCACAGAATAGGGGTAAATATGAGACATGCAAGTAAATGACCATGGTGATCTGCATAACTCTAAAAAAGGATTCTGAGAAAGTCTTTGTTTTGGGAAATACTCAAAAAAATCACATGCTGGTCTGAACAACGAAAAAATCTCTGCTGGAAATTTCTCAAAGTAGTTATCTTTCATATTTGCAGTATTCTTTATTCCTAATGATAGAATCTAGAAACACTACAGTAACAGCTGCCTTCTTTAGGTCTTTCTTCTCACATGCCTATCCAGATCTCCAAAAGTGTGCAATAATGAAAAAGTATTGTTTTGATTCAAAATAAATGTCTCAAAAATCTCTGCTTGTAAATGCTACTAAGGTCATTTAGCCAAAAAGCAGGAAAATGGTGCTTCATAAGCAATCAGACACTGAAGTACTGATTCATCTGACCTGGTATTTAAAATCAATTACATATATTGATCAAATATTACACAGGCACTGTATGAGCCTCTCAGATTTCCTGGGAAATATTCCCACAGACACTTGAGAAAAATACCCTGGAACATTTTCACAGGTCAAACAGAGTGTGAAGTGAGACCTTTCTTTGTAACATTTTCAGTATTAACACAACTATTCCATAGTCAAAAATAAATTCCTAATCACTAGTTTTCTTTTGCAACAATCTAAATGCACTAGAATAAGATTATTAATATTTGAGAGAAAAAAATCCTTACAAGAAAACATTTTAGCCCACTATACGGAGACAACATTTTTGAAGTATTGTAAATGTGGGAATAACCAAATTTAAACTTCTTAAAAGAGGAACTGCAACCAAGTAGACAAAGTGTGACTAGTTAGCAGGAGTCTAAACTCCTCTATCATCTTGTCCAAATAAAAGCTCCTTTTTACTGTCAATAGTGAATTGAATTTAAAAACACTATAAATACATTTGAGAGTCTTATCAAAGTGACCATGAATTCAACTGATAAACACATACCAACTATTTATATACTTGCTTATCTATTTATATACTTGCTTATCTATTTATAATAAAGAAAAAACATGATAAAAAGACAAGACAGTGTGGAACTAACATAAGAAAGTTGTTATGTGGGGAGGCAGAGTCATGTAACCAACAGGAGACTGGGGAAGAACAGGTGATTTGTAACAGGAATGTCAGAGGTATTAGAGGAAGCACAGCAAGAAGTCTTTGTAATGAGAACATGCCAAAAAATAGCAGAGCAAGAATCTTTTGTCTTCAGCTCTGTCTGAAAATGACAGTGGATTTCTTGCCTCAATACACTCTCCTTGGGAGGACGTGCCCATTTCAATGCTCCAGCTCAGCTCTCTGTGCTTGCAAACTGCTACATATTTTGGAAGTCACAAAGCATTACTTCAGCTTTCTCTCTCCTAGGAGCAATATTTATGTAGTCTGTGAGAGTGTTTGTGGGCCTGGACTGAAGGAAACCAAACATGGACCTATTCCAAAGGCCGCTCATGTCAATGGGAAAATTTCCATCTATGTTTGTGTACTTTAGGTCAGACTTTGTGTGCTGAAAACATGAAAAACTCCCCTTAGGGCTCCAACAGCAACCTTAGGAAGATGTCACAAAGCACTAATAAGTTTTTAGTTTTCTCAATGCCATTTTGACAACCTTCACATATATTAAAGCATTTTTAATGCATCAGCTATTACAGCCATAAACCTTCAACCCCATAGAGCACCATTACACAGAAAATTTCTGCAGTCTTTCAACACACAGTTTTTAAATAAAAAAATTTCTCCTTTGTTAAATTGAATTCTGCCACTTTACTGGAATGGCAATTTTTACTTGGAAACACAAAGAATAACATTCACTGAGATGTATTTGTTGGGCTTTCCATTATTACAATAAAATGTTATTTAAAGCTCAAATTATTAAAGAAAATTAAAGAAGAACATATAAGGCAAATCAAGCATACTGCAAACATGGCTGGTTTAAGCACAAACCAATGAAATATGGCAGTGTGCAGAAAGCACAGCCTGTAGAAACTGGGCATATTATAGGAAGAAAAAAAATCAGTCACCCGTGCAAAATTACCCTTATTGGCCATCTGAGAGCTGACAATGAAGTCAACTGTAAAGGCAGCTGAGACCAGCAGACTTCACCCAATTAAAATATCTGGGGGAGAGAGAAAAAAAAATAATCTATGTGTATATATGTGTATACAGATATTTGGCAAAAAGCCACTACTCAAAATTTAGTAATCAGCTGCCCACTTCAGTAAAGCCATGATAAAGTGATTTTCTCTGTGTCTGTATATTTGTTTTGGTACATACAGACAGATTAAACCAGGAAATGTGTCCTTCTGAACTAGGTAGCAAGAAAATATCTCTAATAAAAGAGGAAATGCAGATTAAAAGAATCTTGTGAATTATTTTTTATCGGAACTTCAAAAGCCAGGAAATACTTCTGCTTGTTCCTGAGATAGGTGCATACACCATACACCACTCTCTCTCACTGGATGTAAGGTCAGGGGTTATGTTGAACAATGCTGTCATACTGTTAAATTCACATGACAGACTTTCATGATATCACTGTTTTACAGAGTAGGGGAACAGTGTTTCATCAGTTTCTTCATATTTCTTTCACTAATATGATAAAGAAGGTTGGGAAATTATGCTGCCATGTTACTTAGACTATCTATGCCAGAAAAGTAACATTTCAGAGGGATCAGAGCATAATCAGAGCTCACTGACTTCCCTGGCCCCAATTCAGTACACAGAGTTTGGCTCCTTGCAACTGAGCTTCAGTGCTGTTCAACCAGAAACACCACTGGAAATGCTGACAAAAGGCAACTGTGGTGCTCATTAGCATATTTATAGGGTTACAAAACATTCACAGCTCTAATTCTATTTCCATTCCTTGGTTCTCTCAGCAGCCTGGAATGGAGGAACAGGTACATCAGTTTGTATCACAGCAAGTGCCCAAGAAAAGTGTGCTGCTTTTGTGTTCAAACTGCACTTTCTGCCCTCTGAAAGGTGCAGCTGGCCTTTAAGGCAACAGAAATGTCTGGCATGTGAGATGGAGATTACCAGTCAGCACTGAAGCTGCTCCTTCCACTGCTTTTGAAACCTGCTTGGGGAATTGAAGATCCCCAAGGGATGGAATATTTTGTCAGGGCTACTGGTAACATACAGAACTCAGTGCAAGACTAAGATGTCACAGCAATTCTTACACTAAAGCCAGAAACAAATCCAAATTTTACAAGATCCTTCACCTACACTAACTAGGTTTTGAAGGTACAAGGTTTGCATTTAAAATTCTGAAAAGTGATGCAGCATTTAGGTCTCCTTATGAGGGAAAAGTAGGCTGCAAGAGCTCATTTAGAAATGCATTGCACAGAAAGTGAAGCTCATAAGACTGTGGCTTTGACTATTCTTTAAAAAAAAAATCCAGCTTCAAAGAAGAAACTGGAGGCACTGGAGGAGAGCCAAAAAAGTCATACTCAAGTATGGAATATATTAAAAAGAGCTGAATCTAGGATAGAAAAAAAATAATATTCCTATGGGGTTTTTTGTTTTGGTGATTTTTGTTGGGTTTTTTTTAAGCATTAAGATTGCTTGGCACTGATATACCCATCTAAACAGTTGGGATAAGGATGTTTCCCATAAAAATTTGACCAGCACTTTTTAGTATATTGCCTCTTATATATTCTTAATCCTGTTAAAAAATGAAAACTCCTTTAAAAATAGAAATGAAATTGACAATAAAAAGCATAGAATCAATTACATTTTAAGTGTAATAGCTGGAAGGATATAATAATAAACTACTTATGACATATCCAGGACATAATAATAAATTTTCTTATTTTTATTCTTATTTAATATTGCAACATTCACTTTGCTCCAATAATATTTACTTCAGAAGCAGCATTTTTTTAAATCTGTAATTTTAGGATAAGCTGACTAAAAGTAGTTTTTTAATAATATTTTTAATAATTATTATTTTAAGGGCCTACTTGTATAGAAGATTTAAGATGAAGTGTATCAACTGAAGTAGGACTCTGACACTTCAGTGTCCTTGTGGAGCTGTCTCTGTGTTATTTAGGAGCACCACCACTAACAGAAGCTATGAGTCATTCAGGCTGTGATTCCACAGTGTATTTCTCCTGTTGGCAAAGCTGACTTAAGCAGTTCCTACCAGCACCTCTCTGTCTTAGCAGCTCATTTATTTTATTCACCTTGCCCTGAGCCCTTCATTTTAATCCTTTGTTTGTGCCAATACACAGGTTTGCCACTCTCCAAGGTGAAGCAGACTGGAGAAATTATCTGTTTTAAATAGCTGCACAAACCCTGCTCACACATTTTGGCAGAGAGATTCCTAACTCAGAGTAGCCCTGATCAGAATAATCAAGCATCCTACTGATTAGGGTTGGGGTGAAGAACAGGAGAGAGCAGGGAATGTTTTTGTTCAGCTTTACCTCCAAGAGAACCATTTGTAAAACTGTGATCTTAGAGATTTTATCTTTGATACAAACATCCATCCTCACAATCCTGTGGTATCAAAACTGCCTTAATGGCCAAGGGCTCTTCAGTGTGTTAAGAAATGGGTACAACAAGCAGGCTGCAGCTCATGCTCACCTTACAAAGGGCTAAACCCCAGCCTTAAATGGGCACTTGTTGGCAAGAACTGAGCTTGACAGAATGGAACAGCTGAGGCAGGACAGCAGGATGGCTGAAGGCATCAGAGTTGAGATGAAATGGGTCATTCTCCAGAGGGGTCTTGTACTGCAGAAATGTCCTACACAACTCTGAGCACATGACCACCTCTCAGGGAATCAAAGTTAACCCTTCTGACACTGTCACCAGGTTATCCACAAAGACCTGTGATAAGAAGCTTTTCTCTTGCTCCACTGGTGTCTCAAGGTTCCAAGTGCAACATGTCAAGAATTCAAAAAAGCTCAGTTTCCACTTACATTGTGGAACGAAGTAAATGTATCTACAAAGAGTCCAGTTACGTTTTCAAATTGAAAAATTTCTTTAAAATCTGACCTCTGTGAGTTTCTTATTCCCTCACTGTGGATTAATCCTTTGCTTTTCTCACACAGCAGCTATATTTTAAAGGAAATGCAGTCTCAAGGACAGTAGCATTTTTTTCAAAACTATCATGCTGCTTGGTTCTACAAAAATACCAAGGAATAGATGATTGAGGTTGCCAAAAACAAGTGCTCATTTCTCAAAGTCATAAATGTGCACAGAAATGCATCCCGACACAAGGATTGTTACAGGTATTTTGAAAGCAGCTGCTTGCAGTTAGAGAAGAATTTCTTGACTATACTCTCCAAGATTTCCATAGGAGGAAACAGCACTGAAAAACGTTGCTTTACTCCCTAGTACAAAGATATTCATAATACTACCAGACTATTCAAATGTCCTGCATTCTACAATTAAAATGTTTAGGAATTTGAAATTAAGTTATCTGTGAACAATTCTGGTACAAAATACCTTGGAAGTAATACACTAGCCAGTTAGAAACTGTCCCACAGTTCTTTGTTGCACACAGTAAAGAGCAATTTGAGGGCACAGTTGCAACACATTGAGGCTCTACTACTTTTTGGGATAGCAAGGGCAAAGGAATAAAATGAGAAAAGATTATTCTGAGTACTGCAATATCTTACCGATCCTTCAGCCAGTCCTTAACAAAAGGAATGGAAAACAATTCTGTGAATGACTCATCTTTCCTCTTTGGATTCTTGCTAAAGAAAAAGGAAAACAACTCATATTAATTTAAATTTCAGCTATTCAATTTGCAAATTAGTGCCTTGGAATCACTGAACATACTTAGTAGCAAAAAACATGATTAACTTACTTGTATAACCACTCAGTTAGGAAGTCAGAGGGAATAAATTTGGTTCTTTTTCCCTAAAGAAAGAAGAGAGTTTCAAATTATTTATTATCTTTGGATTGGTCATATGTTTAAGCTAAATTGACTGCTTTTATTAAATAAAATATACAGTACATTACTCTGTCTACTCTTTATTGCTACTGCCAACAGTTAGAGGCTCAGCCAAAATTTTAGAAATTTTGTGGAATGATTTCAAGACAAACTATGAATGAGAAAATTCTACATATATTATCTTGATATTTGCTGCAGTATATCTAGAACAAAGACCCATGAATGGTGTTCTAAGAGGCAATGTCATTGTGAAGAAATTAACAGAACTCATTCATACATGAAAATATGTTGTAAATTCCTTGCTATTTTGTTTAAAGTTCTATTATCATACTCAAAATACTTCACTTCTTCCAAAACACAAAAGGAACATTGATTGGATGTTGTTTCCTCCTGCATGGAACCATCCTGAAGCTGTTGTGAATACACACAGAGTATTGTACAGCTGCTCTGACCAATCATCTGCTGGGTGGTCCAGAAAGGAAGGCAAAACCAAAGGAAGGCTTTTGTCTGTCCACAGCCACAGAAACCATGGGCATTACAGAGAACCAAGTAAGAAGTTCAAAACCTGGAGCTTCACAGCAAAACATTTGTGCCCTTTGCTGCCAGTTCTCAGTCTTAGCCAACAAAGAGAATTTTGCAAAACGTTTTGCAGCAGGTTATCCTTAGGGACTTGTACAGCCAGTACCACAGCCAGCCATTCAGAATCTGGATTTTGATAAGACCAGAATGGATCAGGAATCTCTTTTTTTTTTTTAAGGATTTCCTCTCCACATTCCATCTTGACAGACTGAATGTATGAATGAGTACAGGTGCTCATTCTGCTTATCACAAACTGCAGTAACCATAATGTGGAGAGTAGAACATGGAGTTCTGGCTGGAATAACAGAAGAGCTTGTTCAGTACCTTCAGAATCCCTCTGAGATGTTCTGGAGGCACACAGTCACAGTGAACCCCAAAAGACACTGAGCCCCTGCAGCCCCAGGGCACCAAGTGCTTTGTGACAATAGCAGCCATTGAGCTAAAAGCAGCTGAGCTCCCATCCCAACACTTACCCTGTCCTGCAGGAGATTCAGCTCTAATAATTGCTTCTTAGGAAAACAATTCACACTGGTCAAATGCTTTTGTGAAACTGCTCAATATCACAAAAGAGGCTGAAGTCTTGATTAAAATGTAAGAAATTAAGATACTACTACCACTTGCAAAGGAAAATACAATAAACATGTAATTGAAAATCTAATGCATGAAAAATAACTTTATTCTATGCATTATCCTCAGATGTGAACAGAGAGGCAGGAAAAAGTCCTGTACATGGCATCATTATTTCAGTTTATGGCATATGTCATAATTTGGGGTCAGCCACAGGTGAAGTGGAAGAGGAGCATGGTGTGAGGTGCTGACTGCCCAGGGAAGAACACAGGGCACTCATGTAGCTGGGGGCTGACAAGTGTGAAGTTTAGTGCTGGACTGCAGGGTAGTCCTACAGGATACCCAGGAAAGCCTTTCATTTTCTAAGAGAATCTTACCCTTGGTAGAAATACAGCCTGACTCCAACACACACACACACACACACACACACACACACACACACACACACACACACAGACACACACACACACAGACAAAAAAAAAAGGCAGAAGAAAAGAAGATGAGATCATCATAAAAGAATTATTAATCCTGAGCCATATGTGCCTTTATGATCTATTTTGTGACAAGCAGAGCTTTGGGGTTCAGGTAGGGCTCCATTGAGCTCCTCATGCAGTTTTCACACTTATGCTAATACCAAATGCTGTTCCAGGAAGCCAAACCCCTAAACTTCAAGAGACCAATGCCTTCACTGCAGAGCTTTCTATGAGTCACTTCAGGTGTTAAATGGACAAATCTTGACATGCACAGAATCCTAAGCAAACAGCAAAGTCTGATCATCACTGTACAGCTACTCTCAACCATGGGATGAAAATGGGTCCCATTACTCAGGGAATTGTTTCAGAGAATAAGTTCTACACTTTGACAACAAAATTCAATTTAATCTAGCAGCTGTAATTTAATCTGTTTTAAGTAAATTGCTTTTCCTTAGCAATGGGAAAAAATTATCAGAACAGGGTTGTCAAAACAGCCATCACCAAAGGAATCAAGTTCATCTTGTTTTATCCTTGTTAGAGGCACTGAACTTAGCAGACAGGAATTCAATCAAGCTGAATATTTTTTACTTTATTTTCTTTGCCAGGAAACAGTTTATTTTGCTAGTGAATTAAATCATTAGTTGCACAGCAGTCAACATGTATAAAGGGAAAAAGTTACATAAATTGACCTGCCTTTGACACATTCCTCCTATGCTGCATGAATCCAGATAAAAAACAGGAAATATCTGTACAATATGCATTGTTAACCTGCAGACGTGTTTATAAACTGTTTATATTCAGATTTAATTTTCCATTTTTCTGTTTCAATATGATGTGCTTGGTAATAATCATGAAAATATACTGGTGATCAGAAGATGGCAAAGTCATTAGGAAAGCTTCTTCCATTCCCTTTCCCTGATCTCTCATAATTTTAAATATAATATATTCCATTACAGAGCCTGATACAGCTTCCTCCTTCTGTGATAGTTGACTAAAAAGAAAAGTCAGTTATTCTAATAAAAACATTTATACATTGTTCAGTTTAATGTTGAAAAATGAATGCATTAGTCAGTTCTCATGAGAGAAAAGATTTAAGAAAATAGTCTTCCCCCTGTAGGCATTTGACAGCAGATGGGATAAAACACAGGAGAACCTATGGTAGGGAAAAAAATCAGTGAGGGAATGCACTGGGCAACCTAATAGGTTTCTTTCATCTCTAATTTATAAATGAAGCTTCTGCAGACTGTTCTCACATTTATGTCAGTTTGAAGTCTGCAGCTGGTTTTTCTAGGCTTTAGCTCTTCAGGTTTCTTGTATGCATCACATAGTGCAAGAGAGCCTATTTTAAATTAAATGTGTACATGGTTATGTTTCTTTATCACCCTTCAAGAAAGATCTTTCCTACACAAGTTTCTGTTTCCAGCATAACCATTTTCCTTTCCTGACTTTCCCATGTGATTCTTCCTCTCCAGACATGGATTCTCTGGTCTCTTCCTTGAATTCCTCTGCTGGCCCCAGGATGTGATCTTCCTTAACACAATTTCAATTGCTAAAAACCTCTCCTATTTAACTTTCCCTTCTCTTCTCATTCATCTTAATTTCCCTTCAAAACATGAACCCTTTAGTCCCTCTCATCAACATCCCACTCTTCATTGTCTCTCACCACACCCTCTCTCTTCTCCTGGGCTCATTCACCACGGATTGCAGTCACTTTGGATATTCCTCCTTCCTTCCAGTGCTTCTTCCATTTATCTTCCACTGCTTTACTCTATACAGCTGCCCTTTACAGGCTTTAATGACTCATGTCTAGCCAGAATTCAAACCCAATATTCTTTTCCCATCATCCATGATTTCAGTTAGCTTAATCACAATTAATCTTCTTCATGTCCTGTTGTCTCATGAATTCCATGAATCTTTTGAATCTTTGTTGTCCTCTTATTTTTGGAAGGTGTATTCCAATATGTTTATCACAAGATCCTTTCTCCCTGTTCCTACTTTGGGTTTCTAAGGACTCTGCTTTTGATCCTAAAATTCAGTTCAATTTATTTCATTAGCCATTTTAACACAAATGATAGTAAGTTGGGTTTTTTTCCCTCCAAATCCATAGGGAACAACACATTTGTTACCAAATTAAAGGATAACTAAAAATCATATATTTATGTCAGATAAGGAAACAGAATGTGCAAGTACAAGCACCTGGACAGCAATGGAAAAGAACACAAATATTCAATTACATGGCAAGCACAAAGAGCTATTGTTTTCCTAGTTATTATTCAAAAGGAGGAAGAAATGAGGTCAAAGTGGAAAACTAGCACCTGACATCAGCTTGCTTTCCTAAGCTTGGCTCCCCAGTAGCAGGGCAGCTCTTCACACAAGTGTTTCCTATCAGCTGAACTCATTTTTATCAGGCTTCTATACATTAGAAAATAATTACTTTTAGTAG
This sequence comes from Chamaetylas fuelleborni, assembly GCA_025629985.1. NCBI lineage: Eukaryota > Metazoa > Chordata > Aves > Passeriformes > Muscicapidae > Chamaetylas > Chamaetylas fuelleborni. The sequence goes on along the minus strand of JAOTBB010000721.1, from coordinate 15,806,130 downwards.
TTTTCTACACAGATCCATACAAAATCCATTTTCAGCACACACACTTACTAATCTATATACCACAATAGATCTGCAAAATTTCTCAGATTAAAAACAGACAAAGTAACCTTAGATTTGTTCTGAGTTTGAAATGGAAATATTTCTAAGAATTTTAATATTTAAAAAATATTTTTGTGTTTAAGTTTCATTGCCTTCTGAAATAGCTAACATCTATCAAAGACTGTATTTTAAACCATTTCTAGGACATGCCTTTCTCCTAAAGGATACAAGGTTCCAAAAAAAAAAAAAATCAATATAGATTTTATTTAAAGTGTGATGAATAATATCAATCTGTTCTTGGCTAGGTAATGTAAATGTGATGGCAGGAGTGACAGACAGATGTCATGCAAATGAACCATTTTCCTATTTCACCTGTATTCATCACAGCTTATAGATATATATACATACCTGTAAATCCATCAGTTTATAGACACACACAGATTTTGTGAAGACAGAAAAATTTCAAATAACTGGTATTAAATATACAGGTTTGGATCTGAAATTCTAGTGGATTTGTAAACCTTCCCTATAGACTATGAGGAATGTCTCTCCACACATACACTGAAAACAAATTTTTAAAAACACATGTAGCAAGCAATTACTTTTAAATCTGTATTTTATAAGCTCATTTATGCTGGATACCCTGTCTTCCAGTTAAATAGAATTTGGAGAGAAAAACAAGCTAAAATATAAAATTTATCTCTATTGCAGTGTCAGACCAGCAAAAAAAATTGAGTCATAAAGTAAAATTCAAGTTCTGTACATCACCCTCAAATGAGTGAAATGTATTAATCTGAAAGGAAGTCTGTTCCTCTAACACACAACACTATTTAGGGTAGATACAATCAGATATTTAAGGAGGATTTGTAGAGAGCTAGAGGTTCTCATAATGATCAAGTTCATGTAGAATGTAATCTCTTCTGAATTACTGGAGAAAATAACATTTAAAACCAGATCCAAAACAACCCATGATGTGTTATATCATATTATTGTGGTTGGTTTTCTTGCAAAAGACCAAATTTTAAAAAATCCTGCCTGTGAAATAAAAGGCTGTAGCTTCCTGCCAGTGATTTGAAATGAAAACTACAAACTAACCTCAAAACACTTCTCCTTCTCTGCTTCATGCAGAAGTGCAGCCAGGCCAGGTAAGAGCACTGGGAATATGTAAAACTCCAAGTATTCTCGAGGAGAACCTGAGCAAAACAGGAGAGCCTTCACTTACAGCTCAGCACTTGGATTCCACAGAAACACAACCATTAGATATCACAAAGCCAGTACCAGTCATTTTGTCAACACCATCACAGCTTGGACAAAGCAGATTGATTCCCTTCAGGCACAGCCCCTGGTGTCTTCACTTCTCAGCCAACACAACACAAACTGGAGTAAATTTCAAACTAGAGGTGCACCAACACTGCAAACTCAGTGTGCCTCAGAGATGTCAGATTGAGTTTTAAGTGAATACACTCAGACACCAGAAGCAGTTTAGTCACAGAACTGAAAAGCTCTGTGAATTAATTTACCCTGACAGGAAGAAATTGGCCTGTGCTGAACTCAGTGCTGTTGCAGTTAGACCACTTTGGTATCTCATGCCCTTTACAATCTGCATTAGCAGAATTTCTAGACAGAGGAAAAAACAAAGGTTATATTTTAGTGGTGCTGTGATTCCTTTGTCACAATTGCTTCATACTTGCAGATCCTTAGAGATTTTAACATGAGTCCATATATGCAACTTTCCCCCTGTCAGACAGGTCTGGGCTGGCACCTCTCTCCATTCAGGTTTTGGTGTGATCAACAATGATTAACACATAAGAGTGTTCTCTTCTGGCACCACAGCTGAAACACTGAATTTATTCTCAGCTTTATACCTTTACTTGGCTCATATACTGCCAGAAAATGCTCATAATTGGGAGGACACTATTTATATAAAAGCCAAGGGTAACACTGCTTCTGACTTGCACAGGAATTCCTACTGAGCAAGAATTGATGGAAGAGAAGACAAAATGAAGGGCTACACATTGCTGCTTGGTAAATTTATTATAAAGAATAGGAATTGATAAAAGGGGAAGAACAAAACTTCAGAGCTGTTTCCAGTCTAATCTGTAATCAGATGGGTAAAGACAGTATTTTGACAGCAGTTTTGAAATTCAATTGTCTCTTTAGCCTATTGATCCTAGTTTTGGATATACTTACATTTTTTTGGATCAGGGGGTTCTCCAGAGGGGGTTTCCCCAAGTATGGGAAGCACATACTGGTCTGCAGAGGCAGAAAAATGTTGTTCTACAGGTAATGGCTGCAACATTGCTGCTTCCAAAGGCTCCTGTTCAAAATAAATTTATTCTGTCTGAATACCCCAACAGACTAGACAAAAATATACAAAGCAATTCAACAGAAAAAAAATTATAAGGTCAGTTAAAAATAATGGAATTATAATTTCTAATTCAAATATTGTGTTATTTATGTATTTTCTAAATACTTGAAAATATACAATTACACTTTAAAAACTTCTGCAGCTTCCAGCACAGTAAAATCATCCAAACTTAACAGAAGGTATATGATTCTTTTTAACAGAAAATGATGAGATATCACAATTGTAAAAATATTTTATCCATTGTAAGAAACAGTAATTATTTGGAAATTAATACTGGTAGCTTTTTCTGAATAAGTATTTTCCACTCAGAAGCTTAAACATCTCTTTCCTCTAGTTCAGAAGTTCTGACCTTCACCTTTGAAAGAAAATAAACTTTTCCTATTATCATTACCCAAGCTGCCTAAAATACAAGCAATTATTTGGAATATTACATTTGTTGATTCAAAGAAGTTGTTTGAAAAATAATAGTTTTGTTTTCATCTTATGATAGAGTCTACCCTGTGGATACCTAATTCTCACATTTAGTTGTCTAAAATATATTAAATCCATCTCTATGCAGATTTTTTACTTGAACTGTACTCACTGATCCTTGTTTTGATTCAGGATCTTGTTTTGATTCAGGAACATTTGAAAATTGAGGCTGTTCTGCTTCATGCTCTACAAGTAAAAAAAAAAGCACATTTACCAGGAGACCCTAAAAATTTATTTTCCACCTAAACCAACATTCTTTTTAAAGGTATTTATTTAGGTTTGAAAGAACAAAAGTCAGTGTGTAATAAATATTTGTTTAGCATGAAATATAAGGTTTTAAAACAAGCAAGAACTTTAGAGACTCTTGTCATGTCCTCTCTTGAGCTTTAAGTGCAAGGCTCCCGCTGTCAAAAGAACCCTTTATTGGGAAAAGGGTTTTTGACCAAAATAATAATTCAAAATATTTCAACACAAGTAAAATGCACATGCTTGCACAGAATTAACCATTGTTTTTACTAGTAGACAAGAGTGCTTTTCAGAGTGGATTCCTTTATAAGGAATTAAATCCCACGGACAAGTATTACTGTCTCCACTTAAAAAAAAGAAAAAAAAAAAAAAGAAAAAAAAAGAAAACAAACCTACACAAACAAACAAAAAACACACAACGAACTAAAAGCTGTACATGACCCTCAAGGATTACTGAGTGACCCAGGCTAAGAAAAATAAAGGACCAGGACAAGGAAGTTGATATGAGAAAAGCGAAGATCCCACACTACAGAGCACTGAGCCAAAGCCTGTCTGACCTAGAACAACCAGCCTTTCTGCTAGGGTGAAAATGGCCATTTTAATGCAAAAGGCCTGCTTTAGGCGTTAGGAAGCACGGAATGAAGAGAACCCCAGCGCAGAGCGGCAGGGCGGGTCTCGCAGCTCTCCCGTCTCAGACTTCGGGAGAAGTCAAGGGCTTTGCTATCAGAGCGGTGCTCTGGGAACAGCTCTTGTGCTCGTGTGACTTCGGTACCAGCAACGACACAGCCGCCTCTGTGCTTTTGAAACACTCATCTTAGAAAACGAGGGTTTTAGTTGCCTTGCTGAAAATAATTAAAAGTTAGAAGAGAGTAGTTATCTGAAACTTAAATAATTGATTGGCATTTTATGTTTGCTCAGCTGCGCTTACAATGGGAAAAGACAAAACCAGTGAGCAGATCCAAAGGAACACAGACAATGCAAGCAGAAACCCATTCTTTGGAAAATTGGACTGTCCCCAAAAATCATTTGTATTGGCATTGATAGGAAAGGTCAAGAGTTTAGGGGGAGGAAGACTCGCCTTACTTCCTCCTTTTAAGACCCTTCCCCACAAAAACGACCCCAGAGTTAATTTAATAAGTCAATCAATGCTTAATTGCTATTCCAGCTAATTACCATAGGAAGCGGGGATGGGAGGGGCTGTTATTATGAATATGTATTTGTTTGAATGCTTTGCCAATAAATAGACTCTGTGATCACCTGTGATTGTGCAGTGTGTACCAGAGGATTACCTCACTCTGAATAAACACACACTTTGTAACTTTAAATTGTTAGAGAGTCTTTCGTCCCTCACAGCTGAGTATCAGTGCTAGACCAATGCTCTTATTTTGGTAAATCAACAGATCCTTCCAGGAAATAAAGGATCTCTTGTACTGACACACAACTGATAGAGAGAGAGAGGATCTTACTGGTCTTTCGATCAGCTCAATGCAAGGCTGCAGGTCAAGGCCAAAGTCAATGAAATTCCACTCAATGCCCTCTCGCTGGTATTCCTCTTGCTCCAGTATAAACATTGTGTGGTTGAAAAGCTGCTGAAGTTTCTCATTAGTGTAGTTGATGCACAGCTGCTCAAAGGAATTGATCTGTGAAGAGGAAAGAAGAGAATTCATAACATTTGAAAGAGACCTTCAAGAGTGAGCTTAAATTATAAGATGGCATTTGCTATTTTGTATTTCTTTTTGCATATTAAAATAATTAAAATTTAAGCATCTATGTGAGTTTAATCAGCTTGTGTCCCACAGTACATACCTCAAAAATCTCAAATCCAGCAATGTCGAGGATCCCCAGGAAGGAAGCTCCTTGTCTCTTTGTTTTATCCAGAGCTTTGTTCACTCGAGCCAGGATCCAGCGGAACAGACGCTCGAATTTCGCCTTGGCCAAAGCTTCGATGGCAAAGTCTGCCTGGAAAAGGCAAGAGGGGATGGTCAGGGAAAGGAGAAACCCTCTTCACTGGTGATTGCTGTACAAACGAGACAGAAATCAGACTTTTCCCTTTAGACAAGAGGTAAGGAGGAATGGAAACAGGAAAAGGGGAACAGGAGCGTGTGGTACCTGCTCCTTGGTCTGAGCCTTCTGCACAACATCTCGTCCAACCTTGATCCTTGGAGTCAGAATAGATCTGGTGAAATCTGTCACATTAATCCCCATCAGGTGGCACACTTTTTGTGCAGCTAGAATCAAAAAGTGAGATTTTATTTCAGACTGAATTGCCTCTTGGCTGGTCAGTAAGTGTGAATATGAGTAGCTCAGCAAGTATGCAGAATTATTTATCTTCCTTAAAAGCTCTTCTATTGTACTACAAGAGATGACACTTGCCATAAAAGTAACATTTGTGATCCAAGCAACAAATTCACCATTCATCAATTTATGGATTCAAAATTACTAGAAAAGATAACGATAATTGAGCTGATTTTAAGCATGGTTTATATTTGAAAGCGAGAGCTACACAGATAATAACAATTAAATAAAAATGTTGATAAAGAGTGTTTATTCAGTTGCTGTTTTATTAATTCCTTAATGTTAACTAAATTTTGAAGTGGAAAATCATACCAGTATCATCTGGCATAGAAGCTTGATCAGTGTTTCTCTCCTTCTTGAAGACAATATTACCCAGTTGTAGGACAGAAGAAACGACCCTCAGAATAGCTGTAACAGAAACAGGTGATGTAAATGATCACTGCTGCAGGTGAGGGATGTGCTCTCCTGCCCCTGCAGCTGCTGCAGGGCTCAGGCAATGGGAGGATGCTGATTTTGCCACCAGGTGTCACTTGGGACGTGGCAATTGCAGCACTGAGAGGTGAGAGCCAGGCAGGTGGATGGATGGCAGTTGTTGTTTCATGCTCTTTGTTTTTATTTCTCTTTTCTCTGAATCAGTGAGTACTCATGAGCTGTTTGAGCCTGTTCCGTTTCTTTCAAAAATAAATCAGATTATTTTGCAACTTTTTCATGCGAGTTGTTGGAAAGTTCTGAAAAATGGCTTTAAATGGTGATTACTGTTATAGAGCTGGCTTAGACTCAGTCTCTTTTTGGATATGTGGAGGGTTCCAATGAGAAATATTCCCTTTAATAAACACAAATTAGCTTTGCAAAGTGATTATTCTGGACAGAATTAACCTCTGCATTTGCATCTCTATGTAATGTCAGTGGCAGATGTGTATCTTGAGCACAGCCTTTATAACAATTCTCACCTGTCTGTTCCTCATCAGTAAAGCCCATAATTTTCATGGCTTCCAAGGTCTCCTGGAACATTTCATCATCTTGTTGAGAAGGAATGGGCACGTAGCCACCAGACAGAAAGGTGTAATTGTTGAAGCCTTCCAGCAACAAGTCATCTAAAAAGAAGAGGAAAAGCTTTATTTAAGTGCATCTACTTAATGCTCTTGGTTCATGAATTCTCTTCCTTAGACAAGGAGCAGAAAAGCCAGGGGAAATCCAGAGTTACCCATTGCTTTATACATTCTTTAGCAAGGAGTGATTTAGGGAAATATGTCACATTTGAACAATGATATTCCAATACATCTGAAGCTGTGGCCTTAATGTGCAGTGGCAAAGACATTCTCTTGATTTATTTTAAAACAATGAGTTCATATTCGTTTTGGAACCTCCAATTTCTTTTGTGTAAAACAATTAATAACCCTTCCCAATTTGTCTTCTTGATATTATTCAAGATGGGATCTGAATAGGTCTACATCTCCTGTAAATTAAAACATCCTGGAAACTGCAAACAACCTGCCTCAAACAGGTGGACATGAATTGATGCTTTCTGATAATTCACTTGAGAAAACTGTTTTCTATAGCTAAAATACACAGCTATTTCTATGGCTGTTTATTTATAGTAAGGATTGAATAACATGCAATTACAGAAATTAAGAGAGATACTTAGGCAAGCCACTGCTCAGACTAGTCAAAGAGATGAGAAAATCATTAGAAAGGAACTTACTTCTCATTTGTTCAGAAGCTCCAGCAATCAAATAGTAAAAGATGTGAAACGTTCTTTCATCTTTAGCCTGACGAATTGCACGGGATTTTTCAAGCAAATCTGTTTGTAAAGCGTGTTAAAAAAAATCAATGACATGATTCAGTCCTTTCTTAATTGTGCCATCAGTCTCAGAACCATCAACAGCATTGTAGAAATATTTGCCATGAACTTGTCTAACATGAATATATGTCTAATTCTGTGGCAGGAGCTCTGCTATTGGTATAATCCTTACCACAACAAGCAGATCAATTTCCTGCTTGTTACTGCAGGGGAAATGCTGTTAATCATGGCAGTAAGCACAATAGAGCTAAATTATTCTAAAATCCAAGATATAAAACCAATAGTCACAATGTAACTCATACCACTTTGAAAATGAAGCACAAATTTAATTCTTTCAACATAAGGTGAGGCTGCTAGAAATAAGAGTTCTTGAGGTAAGTATTGTAGGTATAAAAGCAATAAAATAATGTTTTGTTTCTGCACCATTTTTGTGACTATAAGCCAATAAAAATGAAGTTATCAATAGTGTAAGTATTTCAATACCAGTCAGGGACTCGCTCTTTAAAAGCTAAAGTGCTGTAGATAAAACTTCAGTTAAGACCAAAAATGTTAAAACTGGATTTTTTTCTAAAGATCAGTTGTCACAATAAGAGCAGAATGATGAACTGTTCATTGCTTGATGCTACACTCAAGGGATAAGGTATTTTACAGCTGCATCATCCTTTCTCATTTCTTGGAGCAAGAAGCTCCTTCTGTATGCAAAGATGAGCAGTGCAACACTGAGGAAACCACCTGCACATGAATATCTTCATTAGAACGTAGCAGCTCGTAAACATAGCCAAGGGAACAGGTAAGATACTTGACAAGCAAGGTCAGACTGAGCTGAACTTCTCTGAAAAAACACGTGAAGGTTGCTGATACCCAGCTCACTGCTCTGGGTGTGGAATTGGACACAGCAGCCAGTGTTTAGCATCCAGGCAAGACAAATCCTCTGGATATGAAAGGTCCCTTGCCATTGCCTTAGGTGTGAGATACCCAGTTTGTGAAGCTGTATTTGGGGAATTGCTCCCTTTCCTGTGGGAAGGAGAAGAGAGCCCTGAGAGCACCAGCCTGAGAGCAGGGCAGAAGCTGGTACCAGCACAAACAGGGACTGCCCTGCCTCGTTTCCTGCAGCCTCAGCGATATTTGCCCTTCTCAGACATGCACTGAGCCTGTTTCTGTCCCCCCCAGCCCAGGGCAGCTCAGTGGAAGGATACAGGTCTCGATGTTTGCTCCCACGATGTAACCCGTCACGTCGAAGTTGATGCGGATGAATTTGCCCTGGGGATGACAAGAAGATCCAAACTGAGCTGCTCTCTCAGGCTATGCCAGGTTTCCCAGGGTTGGCCAGTGTTTAGCCTGCTCATAAGATGTGTACATCACCCTCCCAATAACGTGCCTGGCTCCCTCCTGCTGGGATCATCTGTGGGGGAGCTGAAGGGAGTGAATTCTCTGAAATCCCCCTGTACAGATTCCCCCTCGCATTTTGTTCAGCCACTTGGAGGGATAAGAGTTCTCCCTGCTGCACTAGGCTTTGGAAGTGGGGCTAGGATAATATCTTTGTTCTATTTCCACAAGGTCAGTGAGGAAACAGGGCTGGATGTGTGAAACTCTGCTGAAGTTGACCCCCATGGATCCCTGAACTTTGCAGGGAGGGAGCAGAGGAGGGAGAGGAGGGTCTGCAGGGCAAACAGGCATCTGCCAGCACTCCCAAAGAGCTGTCACCAGAGAGCAACAGCTCTCAGCTCACAACGTTCCAGCTCCAATCTGTAGAACTGGTTTTTTCTTTTTCCTCCATTTTTCTCTCCATTTTCAATTCAATATCTTATTCAATATCTCATCAGATAGCAACAGCTCTCAGCTCACAACATTCCAACTCCAATCTGTAGAACTCTTTTTTTTCTGTTTTCTCCATTTTCAATTCAATATCTCAACCATGGCATGAGCCACACCTTATGAGATACATCCCCAACAGTGGTCAAAGAAAATGGAAGCACAGATTTGGTTTGCAAATATTCTGAAGGTGGGTATGTGCTAGAGCAGGGAGTGACTCCAGAAGTTCACACACAGACTGCTAAATTGTGGGAGACAATGTCACTGTCAGTGTGAGCCTGATTTTTATTCTGCTATCAAGCCAAATTCCTATTTCAGAGGGGAATTCTAGCCTGTTTCTAAGGGACCATTTCTTTGGAGAGAAGCACTGATGGGGGCCACTCTCTGCACACTGGGTTTTAAAAGGTGTTTTACCTCCCCCCACAGAGCAAACTGGATTTCTCCTACTTACGAATCTGGAGGAGTTGTCATTCTTCACAGTTTTGGCATTTCCAAAAGCTTCAAGGATAGGGTTTGCCTGGAGAAGCTGTTTTTCCAGCTCACCCTAAAATTCATTCAGAAGCAGTTAACACTAAACTTCATCATTATTTAATTGAAGCCAACACTCGTACACAGGAAAGGTGAAATCTAATTTAAGTCTCTAATTTTTTTTTTTTTTTTGCTGAATACTGCATTTCATGTGGATTTTTTTCATTCTTATTAATCTTTGTGTTTTTCTGTTTGTGCAGTTGACTGCTGCCCTGTATGCACGACCCTTGTCCAGCCTTGTTGCCTGTGACAGATCAGATTCTATTAATCTGTTTGGCATCAAGACTGGCCTTCCTTAAAAAAGAGGGTCATTCAATGTCAATTATTTTTTCCAGTTTAAAACAATTTTTAAAAGGGATCTTCTTAAAGGAACCTCATGTCTTTTCCAAGTTAGTTTATTGAGACCCTTTGCTAGCAAATGACAACGTAATTAGAATAACTTGCTGAGAATAATTTTAATGTAATGCAGCACAAAGCTACAAAGCAGATTTCATCAAGTCTATTAATAATGATCCATGCAAGGCTACGTAGGTTAAATATGGAATTGCATTGATTTATTTCAAACTAGGATAGTGAATTCTCATGCAAACACACAAACTTCCTATCATATTGTTAACTGTGATTGGTAATTGCTAAGGAAACAAATCATGCAATGAAACAAGCATGCATTTAATTCTATATATTCACCTAATCCTATTTCTAAGCAAATCAATGAAGTTGAAAAAATACTTTGCATATGTATACAGTTTTTCAGAGCTTTTCATTCAACTTTTTCCTATGACATCATTTACATTTACTTTGCCACATTATTCTTTGAGTGCTACTCTGTAGTAATATATATTATTTCAAATAACTCATCCTGAAAAGGAAAACGTCCTTGATAGTTAATAAATATAATTTAAATAATTTTCATTAGAAATCAAGGCAATATTTTGTTTGGATCTAGGAAATAATTTGGAAAATGAAAGCACTTCCCAATTAGGGTGCAAATCTGGTAACTTTTCCTAAATGTCACTCCTGAGTGCCTTATAACTTCTGTGTCAATGGTGAGAATTACCTCAAAAACACCATTAAGAAGCTTACTACCCAAGAGCTGGAGGAGGAGGGAAGAAAGATTTCCTAACAAGTTTATACTGGAATCCCAGAATAAGAAATTCCTAAAAATCCTTGGAGATTCTCTGTCCTGGGCAGCTGAGTCCAGTTACACTCTGTAGATTTAAAAACTCAGAGTATGGTCAGAGTGTTACTGCAGTCAGATGGTGACATCTGAAATAGAACCTTGTCTGTTAAAATGAGACAGACACCACCTGTGCCACAAACCTGGGGATGAACCTTTGGCTCAGGTGGGCAGCACTGTGTGCAGCTGCCAGCCCACCAGACTCCACAGAGGAGCCCATGCCAGCCACGAAATCATTTCATTTTTATTTTATTTATTTATGAGATTGTTGAAGGAAGCGCTAAATTAACTAAGGGGCAACACTGTCATAGCTGAAGCCTGACAGGCAGCAGTCAGAATGGGGCAAAAAAAGAGGAAATGAAAGGAAATAAATCTGATTTGCCTGGCACAGAAACACCAAGGATGTGCCACCAAGGCTGCCTGTACTCCCAGAGCATCACCAGTGGTATGGACACAGAGAGGAGGGCCTGCAGCACACCTGCAGACAGGTGTGCAGAGGGAATTGCTCTGTCACACGTCACAGCAGCAAGCTAAGGACGTGCCAACTCTTGTGGTGGTGAGCAGTCCTCAACAGTGACATGGAAATGTGACGTTCCAAGCAATAACAAATGCAAAGCATGCAGCCAAACAGATCAAACACCGTGAGGTTTAGGAATTATTTCACAACAGTCCCAAAAGGTTCAACCTGAAGCAGAGAAAACATTTGGGTATTTCATTCAGGAACCACATTGTTGAATTTCAGGAGTGGCTCTTCCAGGATTGTGGGGAATTTAATTCAAACTATGGCAATCTGAACACACACAGAGATACAGGAGAGGGTGATATTTGAGAGATGACCCTACCTGTGTCAGACCTCACTCTTTACCATGGAGCCTGACACAGTTAGGGTTGATTTGTGAGAGCATTTGGTGCTATTGTTGCTTTTTATCATATCATACAACAAAACCTCTCTTCAATTTTTGGGGTGCAACAATAGCATGCAGATCTACACTCAGTGCCTTGAACACACATCAAACAGTCTAAGTTACTCACGTAGGCAAAAGATGGACCTTGCTGTGTTGAATAACATGGCATAAAACAAGTGTCAGTATAATTTCCATTAGACAGACATTTCTATTGTTTTTCCTCTATTCAAATAACCAGTACACAGTTCCCATGCAAATAAACCAGGAATACAGACAGGAACAATCTACTGCAGACATACCAAGGGTAGAAATATCATTAACATACACAGGGCATTTTAACTGAAGGGAAGGAAAAAACCTGAAGTGAGGAGATGGGATTTGGATCCAGTCCCAGGTTAGTCTCTCAGGACCAGACAAGGGCAAATATTTTTATGGTAAATCCCTAGATCTTCTTTGGTGCATTTGGTTATTCATTATATTTTAATGACTGAAATTGCAGTGTCAGTAGTCCTAATCACTGAATTACTATTTGTCAGCATGATATAGAACAAATTAGAGTTTTTCTCAGCTCCTCTCTGATGGATATTTGCCTTCAGGTCTGTCTCAGGGCAAATCTGGTCCTGAGACTCACAAAATTCCCCAGAGGAGTCAGCAGCAACTACTGCTAGGAATGGCCTTGGCACCCCAAGCTCATTTCCCTCAGCTACTGAGCAGGGACTCAACAGGAAGAAATGACTTTTTTTTTGCATAAACATTAAATATTAAACATTAATCTTGGACTGTTTCCACTAAATTTAATCACAGATTTCTAGAAAATACTACTCAAAAGGACATCTACTCCCTCCCCTGCTCCAAATTAGAATCCAGCGTACACCAGAGCCCAGTAATTTGTGGTGAAGAGGGAGGGCTGCACACCCTGTGCTCTGCTGGGACATGGACAGGGGCAGCTCTAGACCCAGCACAGGGTGGGCACCAGACTCTCACTTCATTTCCCACTTCCCTGCTAATTATTTATCCTGTACCCAATCTTGGAGTTGAGGCACAATAAAATGTCTTCCTGAATTAAGCCTGTTTTGTCATAAAAGTGAATTGCTTCATTTTTTTGCAGAAGTTTTGAGACAGATTCAAAAGGCTGGAAATGATGTAGAACCTGGAGTTGGATCATTGAGAAGAGCCTCAGCCATGGTGATGATCTCCAGGAACTAGGCAGGTACATGGCTCAAAGTGAGAAAATGAACTTTAGATTCTCAGGCAAGACTATTAAAAAATTCTGAAGGAGCAAAGCACTTAGAAGAAGTTGTGCCTTTTAAAATTGTAACCTCTGACAGAGCAGTAAAAAAAAAAGAACCCAAGTTTTATACTCTTTGCTAGCTGTTAAGAAAACTTACTAACAAATCCAATCAAAACTTTGGGAGTTTAAATGCTGGTATACATTTTGGTGATGCAGTTGGACAAAGTGTTAGTTACAGGCTTTCCCCAACTTCTCAGTTGCCAGAGGTCAAGGGTAAAACAAGGACTGGAGCCCTTACAGCCTTCATGCTGGGATATAAATAGGTGCTCTGCCTATGGAAAGCTGGGAATATTTCTGTTCTCCCCAAGTGCATTCTGATTTGATGCCTAAGATGGTGTCAAACATTTTTTTTCTTCCATTTTTCTTCCAAACACAGAGCTGTGATGTAATTGTGTACTCTCAAATGCCAAGTGTTTGACAAGCCCCAGTCCCTGAGCACAGCCTGGGCACAGCTGGGCATGGAGAGCTCACTCACAGTGACACTGGTGTCCTTCTTGCCCTTGTGGGATGAAGCAACCACAGCCAGGTACTGAATGACCTTTTTGGTATTTTCTGTCTTGCCAGCGCCAGATTCACCTCTGGAGGAAAAGAAAATAACACAGAAGAAGGTGAATAAACAGTGGAGCCCTTCTGCCATGCAGATGTACACAGGGTGTAAAAACAGGACTGGAAACTGCCCAGCTCAGTTATTTACCCCAGACCCCCACCTCCCAAATCCACCTGACTTCAGCCTGCAAGGAATGTGTTATCAGAGTTAAATCTCTTATTTTGAGTGGACATTGGGCCATTTAAGGGAATCTGGAACATGATGCATTTCTGAACAGCAGCTCATCTTGCTTTGGCAGCATCTGAACACTTTTGAGAAGTGGAGTTGGCAGGGAGTCTGCTTATATTTTAAGGTCAAAAAATACAACATTAACTAGGGTGTGACACAGCAGCAAAAGAAAGCATCAGCAGTAATACAATGGTTTTCTCTTCTGAAACTGTGGCATTAAAAAGACTAACAGCCTGATCCTGCCTCATCTGAGCTCTGTGTTCAGCTGCTCCTTGAATTCAGTGGGAGCAGGATGGAAGTGCCTGAGGTGTCCCTGCTCCCTGGGTGACACAGGGCAGGCTGGGGAATGTCTGACCAGCAGAGCTGGCATGGAGCTCTGCTCCATCCACTGTCCCTGGGGAAGCAGAAGGGCTGTGGTAACTTCTTCTGGCTTGGAAGACTTCCAGGTAAAGCTTATTTACAACTCTTAAACTCTCTCTTAAAGTGAAAGAGTGGTTTTCAAGGTGCAGATTGACACAGGCTTTTCTCAATAGAAATTTCCAGCCAATTTTCCTCTCTAATTGTTGCATCATGTTATGTCTTTCAGATACCTCTGGCTCTGAATTATAAGGACAAAAATGCTTTCACACTGTCCTGCTCAGCAGTCACAAAGGGTGGTAAAGTGGGTGTGGATATAACAAATTAGCTCTTTCAACTGAGCTGGGGCTGTGAGGAGAGCAACCATCTAAATTGGACCTCTTTTTTTCTTTGCATCTATAATAAAATGGATTTTAAAAAAATAAAAGAACAAACAATACATTCAAAAATCCCAGAGATATTTATCAGCTCTTTTGAGTCTGAAGCTGTTTAGCTGAATCCACTGCAGTTCTGCTTCTTTTCCTAATTAGGAAATACAGGAGTTAATTTTCCCTACTGAAGGAGCAGTGATAAATGGACATAAAAGTAAGGAGAAGTGCTGGACAGAACTTTCAATACAGAATGACATAGATATGAACCTTAGGAAACCAGAAACAATTCCTGCCTGAGGTATGACATGATAAGAGCTGTTTCTTCTGGCTTTTAGAGTTTGAACCACAAATAATTGAGATTAATAGATTCCTTTGCACAAGACCTGGGTTAATTTGCACAGTTTAAAGATTGGATTCATCTCTGTCTGGCCTTCAGTGTTAAAACAGTTCTATGTTTTATTGATAAAAATTAAGTGTCCTGGGAACAATTCCAAACCAAGCACACCAATTTGAAGACATATGCCTACAAACTTTTCAAATAAATCTACCTTACAGCTTTGTTTCTTTGGAAAAAAACCCCAACCAAAACAGCTTTCTTCAAACAAACCCTGGGCTTTGAACTATTCCATTTTATTAAGGGTTATTTGTAGTTCATCACATCATCACTGCATTTCCTGTCTCCCAGGGCAGCAGTGCCCATCTTTTGGCTTTTCCCTGAATCCCTGTGAGTATTCCCATATATGGCATCATTTTACTGGTAATTATCCCATCATACTGTAATGCTCCTTAACTCTTTGCTTCTGCACAGGCTGAGGGCTTTCCTGCTTTCTGCAGACAGATTCTGGGGCTTTAACTTATTTTGAAATAAACAATAAAAAATAGAAATAGAAACGAAATAGAAAACACATAGAACCTCAACTGCTTTGGGTTAATTAGGAAAAAAGTCTCCAAGGTCAATGAGGAATGAAGAATAATACCTCTAGCTGATGAACACATCTGATTTTCAGCATATCAGATCAGTCATAAATGTCCATGAGAGCAGCAGGTCTGATAAACAAGTCTCCATTTAACATCAGCAGCCCTCCCACTCTGCAGGATGTATCCCATCTGATTCACCTCACTGAAATGAGGGGAAATGCCAGGTGTTTGTCAGTGTCCTGATGAGGAGCAATGCCTAGGTCAGGTCAATGCCTCTGAAGAGCAAGAAGTTTACCAAGGGAGACCCAGGAGGAGGAGAGCATGTGAATATCTCAGTTCACAGGTGAACAAAATTCTTCCTGGAGCTGTTGAGTTACAGCAGAATTGCTCATGCAGAACAGGTTTTCTCTCTGCATCCCCCTTGAAGCACTATCATACCTGAGGGGGCAGAAACAACTCCCACTGTGAGGTGGTATGAGAAATCCCCTGTTTTAAAATCTACGTGTTCTCTTGAGCTCAGTAACTGAATTTTCAGATGGGGTTTTTCCTGCAAGCACCTTCTGGTGGTTTTGGCATGGACACACACAATGGGGTTCCTCCCAGGTTTGCTCTGAGTGCCCATTTTCCTCAGACTCCATTGTGTTCCAGGTAGGTGTTTGCCATATAAATGCTGTTACCACTCTTCTGATCATCATCTTCAGGAAGCAGAATGACCATTTGTTTAATTGCAGCCTCTCAAATAATTCTTTTCTGCCATACCCAAGGGAGCACGTTTACTTTGCACCCAGCTCAGATGGCAATGCAAAAAACCAGATTAAAAGCAAGTCCCATTGCACATTCTGAGCAGCTCTACAGCAGTTCTTTAGCTACTTCCTGGGCAAGTTTGCTCCTCAGAAACTCTTTGGCTTTCCCAGAGCAGAGGGCTCCACAAGGCTAACAGCCTTGCTCTGTTAAAAATACCACTCTCACACTGTGGGGTATAATTTAAACTTATCCTTCCCTTGCTGCTTGCCAGGCATTGTTTTAGGACCTCAGTACAGGATTTAAAGTACATAAACTCACACATATAATGCTCAGCTCAATTTTTGTGCCTCTTGAGCTACAAAATCCTCCATGATGCCATTACCTTCACCTGAAATTAAAATTATCCCAGAGAGAATAGGTTTCCAAAGAAGAACAAGGTGACATCAGCAAACTGGCCCCACTGTTGGACTTGAGCCTGTGGTGTAACTAGGACTCTTGTACATTTGAGAATAACTGAGAAAAATTAGTTTTAAAAGTGTATTTTCTTTTGTTGCTGTTGAAAATTTGAAAGCTGTCCATGTGAGTATTATGATATGAGACTTAGCTTAATTCTACTTTGGAAACATTGGAAAAGCAACAGCAGAATTTATTTTCAGGTTTGTTTCAGGAAGCAATGAGCAGAAGAATTGCCTGTTCACACATCCCTTAATCCAGTGCTGGCACTGTGGGGTCAGTCCCTGTGCTGGAAATCCCATCAGGAATTGGCAGCCTTTGTCCTTTGATTTTATTGAAGCTATTCAGACTGAATGCATGTTTTAAAAGCCAGACAGGTAATGAAAAAATACTGGATTATAGCTACAGGTGTTCCACCAGCACCTGCTTCCATGGACTGCACAATACCCCAAACACTCAGAGCTTTGATTAGATTTTCTCATTCATTTAAGGTACCTTTTTTCTTTTTTTTTTTTAACTGAAACTTGTGCACAGTCCTCTAAGCCACATTTGCTCTCTAGAAAATACTCTAGCCATTCTTTTCAGGAAGTGGCTGAAACATGATAACCCCAAGATCAGACAGGTTTGGGAACAAATTGTTGAATCTCTCATGTGGTTAGCTATGCAAATAAGCACTTGTGGAATTTTTAGTAAAAAATTTTGAAAACTCCAGGAGAATCCACCTTAGAAATCAAACAGGAGGCCAGAAGTCTCCTTTGAGGGCTTGTGCCTGTGCTAACATTGGAGGAAGCTTGAAAAGCAGCCAGCCTGCTGATGGGCTGCATGTGTATTACATGAATTGGGCTGTGTTGTGTTACAATAATGCAGCTACAGATATATCAGTAAGCACAGCCATGGGGTAAAGGTTTTGTGCTGTAAATGTGCATGGCAAGAGGTTTTGAGGATTTTGAGGCTGACTGTAAAGTGCCAGAGCAGGGAATGACAGCAGGGGATGCTCAGTGATGCTGCCATGGGAAAGAAAACAGCAAAAGGATGTTTGGGCACAGAGGAGGCCAAAGGCAGTGTGAGTGTGGTTATTAATGAAATGTAGAGAAAACAATGAAACCTGGAAAGAGGGAATTCTGAGGAAGCAGACCCCATGAGCATCGAAGACAGATGGAGATTTTAACACACCATGGTTAATCACACAGAGGGGAGGGATTGAAAAAAGAATGCAAACAGCACATGAGGGTAGGATTAATGAGCTGAGGGTGAAGTCCTGAGAATGGATATATTTACAGTCAGAAGCACAGAATCAGCCTCAGTTCTCAGATCTCCCCCTCTCTGTGTCCCAGGAGCATTTCAGGGTTCCACAGGAATCCTCACAGCTATTGTTCTACAATTTAGGTACCAGCCCTTGGGGAGTTCAAGCCTGTAGCTATTTCAAGAGAAAATCCTGACTGATCAGTGCTATGAAGTCTTCAGTTATTGTTGCATATTTTAGCCCAAAAGATAATTTCTTATAATTTCTAACAATTCAATAAAATACTGCAAATTGCTTCAACTTGACAGCTGCCAAGCTGAAAGCCAAGTGAACTTTCTTCTTTCTGCACAGCCAAAAAAGGCCAGCAAGAAAGTTAAACCAGTACTGGTTAAAGTTGTGTACATTTGTTTTAGCTTGGCCAATGTTTTTGCTTTAGAAGATGTGGAGGACTGTTTTAAGCTATGTTCTAACATACAGCAATAACTGCAAACATCTTGGGGAATTGCTGTGCTGTTCTCAACATGTTTTCAGTTTCATTCTCTCTCCTTTATATATTACTGGATGGAAAATGCATTTAATTTTCTCTATTTTATGTATTACTGGTGTGAAACACTTTAGGTTTCCAGCAAGATGGTCAAGTAATTTCAATAAATGGTAGATGCAAGAAGTGGTTCCTTTAATGGATTTTCATGAATAACAAGGCATAGATTTGCAAAAGAAACTCCCTTTCTTGAAAGTACCAATGTTCCAAAGTTAAAAGAAGATTTACTAGTGGAAAAATAAACTAAAGTACAGAAATAGAAGGAGGAAATGCATATTGTAAATTAGTCTTCATAACCATGACATGTTTCATCCTGGGAAGAATGTGATGGTCAATTTTTACTTCATTATTGCAGGAATTTTAGATTTCTTTTTTGGCATTAATGAATTTGGGGGATGATTTTTGATTGGTATACTGACAAATACTGAAATCTTGTTGTCTTTATGCATTAAAGACTTCCTGTGACACTGATTCCTGCTCTTTATCTCATGCACAGGTCTATCCACTGGAGTAGGTTTGGGACTGGAGTTCAAGCTTGCTGAAGGTGAGGAGAATGTGTCCATTCCATCAGAATTTGAATCAATTTTGAATAAAGAGATTGTGACATGGAGATATACAAAAATAGATGAGTTTACTCACGTGCACAGGATTGACTGGTCTTCTCTATCTGTGAATAAAGAAAAATAATCCATTAATTAGGGAAAATGGCTTTTCTGACAGAAGCACTTATATTTATAAGGATTTACATTGAACAGCCTAGACTTCCTAAAACTTAGCTGAACATGATCAGTAAAAAGTACTAAAGGGTTCACATCTTATTCAATCAACCCTTGAATTTAAATAACCGTCTCCAATGGAAATACTTTGTACAAAAAATGAACAAAAGGTTAAGGGGTCAAAAATATTTTCTGTAAATTCCATTAGAGATGAACAGTAATGAGGACAGCAAAAAAGATCAGGCTCTCTGTAAGAAGATTATAACAAAATTTCAAACCTGAAACTCGAGTTTTTACTGTGCTTCTGAACTATGGCCAGCAGCCCACTTGAAACAAAGTCTGGACAGATAAGGCATCAACAACCAAAATGTTTTAAGCTGGTCATGCAGAGCTTTGACTTTTGAAGGGAAAGCAGCTCAAAGAGCTGAATAATTCAGCCTGGATTTCGTTTCAGACTGAGACAACTTTTATCAAGAGGACAAGTAATTTCTTTGGGAGATCATCCAAAGAGTGAGATAAAACAAGATACTTTAGATTATACAAGATCATGTCAACAAGTGTGTAAATATTCTTTATGTTTTTCACTATGAACAGATCATCAAACACATTTTGGATTTATGGAAAGGAGGACCAAGTTTCCATTTCTGCTCTGTGAGGCACGTGGGAGGTTCCAGCAGTGTCCAGAGCTCTGTGATGTGCAGGAGGGGTTGGGATTGCACCCCAGCTCCTGCCTGTCCATGGAGCAATCCCCCTGATTATTCAGGGCTTATCTCCACCTTCAGAACTTCCACACAGATTATTCTGCAAAAGGCAGGATGAGTGTGTTTGCTGTGATCCGTTCTAAAGTCCAGCTGTTTCCTTCACTTGTCAAACACCAGGGCAAGTTTCCCAGGGAGGTGTGCTGTTTCCAGCCCTGGAACTGCTCGGAAAAAGAGCTTAAACAAGGCCTTGAGCAGCCAGCCTCAGCACTGAAGTTTGCCCTTCTCTGACTGAGACTGTCAGTTTGCCTTTGCAGCCTGTAAAACAATCCTCTGACTTAGGAAAATAATTCCCAGGCAGGTCAAATACATTTTTGGAAAGTGTGCTTAGTTCACACATCTGAGACTGGAGGCAGATAATCAGGCAGAATCCAGTGGTTTGGTTTGGCATTATTTATCCCCAGCAGAGCCTTTGCTCAGGGCTCCTTTTGCTCAGGGTGTGGGGTGATTGCAGGAATCCCTGTCTGGCTGCTCACCCCCATTGCTGACCCCCTATGTCACAAATACAATGAGATCATTTAAACCTGTTTAAACCAATTTATTCAGCTCCCAAGTTGTAAGTGCTGCCTGGCCCACAGCCAGCCTAGGAAAAGAATCCACTAGAGGATTCTGCAATGGCTTGGATTGGTATTAAACAACTGTTTTACTCCCAATAGTTATAACATTAACTGCTTTTATTGATCACCACACAACAAATGGTGCCACCTAACTGCTTTGTTTGGTGAATTGGTACAAAATGACTCATTCCTCATTTTTATTGGAGGTATTTGTCAGCAACCAGCATGCAGGACTCTTCCACATAAACGTTTGGGAGGAGAGGAGCTGTGAGCCATGTTTGTTTTTCACTGTAGGGTGTCAGCTAGGCCTTCTTTTAAGTTAAAAAAGTGAGAGCAGGGAAGAAATTTTGCTAAAAATACATTGTTGTGTAAATAGAAACCATGGGCAGATATTGATATTGCATCACTAACCCATAAATACCATAAAGAAAATAAGAGTGACTCTTGATGCTGAGATGCCAGTGGAATTTCTGAGCTCAGGGAACATTAGAAAAAGCCAAGTATTTTCTCACTACTCTTTGCTGCCCTTCTTTTGCTCCTCAGCAGGGGAACACTCCCAAAGGTGACCCAGGACAGGGTATTGTGTGAGTGCCTGAAGGGGCAGCCTGGGGATGTGCAAGAGCAGAGGGAGGATGAGGAGGGTCAGAAGTTGCACCAAATGTCCTCGGGGATGGGTTAATCACGGGAGAAACCTCCTGCTGGCAAACTGTGCTGTGCACACTCACAGAGGGAGAATTCCAGATGTTACTCTGTGCTCTCCATCAGCTCTAACTGCAGCTCTAAGGATGACATGGATCAGAAATCCAGCCCTGTGCTGTTAGGACCTGAGCTGCAGACACTGGTCTTATTTACTTTCAAAGGCTCTCCCATTTGATTAATCCTATTTCTGTTCTGGAATGTTTCATTCTACATAGAAAAGACTGTGCCCTATTTTGTGAGTCTGCAACTTTATGTGGTTAGATCTATCAGAAGAGAAAGAGTTCTATAAATAAACCCCCTTAAATATAATTCCTGGGGCTTAAAAAGCAACAAAACAGGTCTCTAAATTCCAGTAACTTTTTGGCTAGTGCATTTTAAGAAAATCTGACCCTACCTGGAAGAGTATCATCCACCTCCTGTATGTCTATATTAGATGTTTAAACAATTTTTTAAAAATTTTCTCCTCGGTTTATAATAGAGACCTGCACTTACATTATAAACCTCACCAGCTAAAACATGCAGCAGAGCTGGTTTTTTTCTTTCTGGAATCTGCTTACTTTTTTCACCAAACACCTGCAGTTTGCCTGTAAGAATTCTTGCCCCTCTGTCCTTGATAGACCAGTTAGCTCTGCTTAATCACAAACAAAATCAGATGGTTTATCACAGCAGAGCAGCAAGTTGGCAGCTTTACCATAAAAGGGAAAAACCAGACTGAAACCCTGTTCCCCCACTCACTCTGTGCTCCTTTACATTTGTTCATCACGCACTGCCCAAAGGGACATTTCTGTGCAGAGCTGCTGGGGACACAGGGAGCAGAGGGATTCTCACAGCAGCTCCTGCTCTGAGACCTTGGGAACTCTGCCTCCCTCTCAGACCTCCAACTAACAACCAGGTTGTTTGCTTTTCCATTTTTGACTCAAGCTTGCATAAAAGTGGCTCCACAGAAAATAATCTCCCTGAGTCTGCAGAAAGCTGTAATGCATCTTCTCCACGATGATTTACTGCCAGAAAACTGAATAAAGGCCTAACCAACTACACAAACACTTGGTCACTACTTCCTCATAACGTGACTTTTCTCATTTGTGTTGTCTACCAAGTAGCAGGAATCATCTATAGCTGTCCCCAAACACAGCCAGGAGGGCCCAGTTCAGTCTGGACACATACAAAAATGCTCTTGTAGAATTCTCAGTCTTTGAGAGTAAAGAAAATTAAAGTTTATTCTCACTCTGGTTGGAAATGAGCACCCATGGCTGTGCCTGGGCAAGTGACCAAACTGCATTAGTGACAGGGTAATCAGCAGATTCAACGAGACACCAGCGCTGCTGGCTGAGCATGAGGCAGCAGGACTGTGATTTGCAAAAGGGTTTTAGGTGCTCACAACCACTTGAAACAAGTGGAAATTTTATCATTGCCCAGCCAACATCTTTGATAATTCCTGTGTCCTGTGAGATGTCAGCTTTTCTACATATTTGGAAGAAAGTCTGGTTATCTGATTGCTGCTAGCTGTGGCTGTTTTTATCAAAACAGCTTTGATGGGAGTGAAACATCAATACATGAACCCAGTAAGTCTGTGAAGCAGAGGAGGAATGCAGTGTGCACAGCTCCTGTTTTCTGCTGGGTGTTTGTGCCAAGGCAGGGGAGGGTGAGGATGAGCAGGGCTGTGACTCCCAGGGAGGAACCTGCAGCAGGACCAGGGACCTGCAGACACAGAGGCTTGGCTCACCAAGGGATAAAGGATCCCTGAGACATCTGAACAAGCTCATTGCTCTGCTCATGAAATGCCAGAATATAATCCCTCAGCCTCGTGAATCTGAGACATATTTCACTTTGGCAAGCACAAACTATGCAAGTTTCCAGATAAGGAGCAGTACTGACTTTTCACAGGGAAAAAAAAAAAAAATTAGTGCTGTGATGCATGTTTATGAGTAAGGACTTTTGTTTATAATGCATTTGGAAATCTGCTCACAGCCCCCTGAAGCTCCCTGTGCCTGTGTGTGTTGTGTGCCACACAGAATGGTGACTCCCACTTTCACCACTCCAACCTGCACAGAATTCTGGCTGAATAACCACAGTTATTTTGAGGGCTGGTGTAGTTTTATGCACAAAACACGAGTAGGTTTTTACAAACAAAAGCACAGCTTTAGAAGCAGCTGGGGCCCTCTTCAGAGATGGAGAAACTCGAGGATGACATGTGCCAGAGGAATGTGGGTGTCCTGGGCTGGTGCTGGGAGCTCTGGTGGTGCCACAGAGCCAGCTGAGCGTGGGTGGGGTGGGAAGGGTGAAAGGGCATCCTCTAAAAGCTTCAGCTGGTCACCTACTCCCTCCTTGCCCCTCCCCAGTTGCTCTCCCCCTCCTCTCTGCTGCCAGGAGGAATTGCAGTGGGGGCACATGAATAATGAGGAGCAGCTCCCCGAAAGCTGGAAGGGCCAGGGAATCCTTCTGAGCACCAAAAGGAGTGAATTAAGAGCCTGCACTGGCTGCCTCCTGCCTCCAGCACCCAGCCAGAGGCACAGCTGAGCCCACCCTGCCCTGAGTGCAGCTGATGGCCAGAGTGAAGGCAAACCAGACTCCCACTGCTCAGGGGAACGTGCTGGGAGGGACAGGAGTCAGTCAGAGAGAGGAGGAGTGGGAGACATCCCTGTGCTTGGATCAGGCTCATCTGTGCTGAGACCAGTTTCACTTTAGGCAGAAAACTCATGTATTGTCAGGAAAAGACAATTCTGTTTCAGCATTGACTGCATTCTTTTTTTTTTTTTTTCCTTTCCTACAGGTAGCTTATAGCCCTTTTCTATTTTTTTCCCCCACCCCATTTCCAGAGACAAGTAGAGTACCCTGCACAACTGCTGATGCTCTGCAGGAGCCAGGAGCTCCTTCCAGATCTCCCCTCAAGGCTTGCTGCTTAAATAAAGGATCAGAGGGAGGAATGGCTCCAGGGCCAGCTCAGAGCCCTGGACAGGGCTGGATGCAGAGCACAGGGCTCAGGAGGGAAGCTGGAGCACAGATATGTGACTGTGGCTTTGTGGGATGACCTTCTGCCAAGTAAGATTTTTATAACTATGGTTATATCACATAGTGTGTAGGAAGGTCTGTTTTCAGGATATTTTTGTTGCTTTGTTTGTCCTCCTCTGCTGCGCTGTAGCTCTGCCTTCTGGGATGCACTTAAAAAAAGGAATTGAAATAGCTCCAGAAAAGAAATGTCATATAAGCCCTAGGAAGGAAAAAAGCCCTAGTTCTGGGAAACCCTAAACTTTAGGGCCAAGCCTGTGAATCTTGCTGAGGCACAATTCTGTCAGTCAGAATTTCTTAGGGTCAGGGTCTTCATGAGGGCACAAAAACTTCAAAATATTTTGTAGAGCTCCCGGTTTCCTGTAGCACCCAAGGTTGAAGGGAGAAGGCACCTGGTCATGCCCTACAGTCTGGAGGTGTTGCAGCCTCCTACATCCATCACTTCAGCTTTTTCATCCTAAATGATGGTTTTCCTTGGAACAAAACTCCCTCAGCCTGTCAGAAGTGACAGCAGGAGAAGAAGAGCACTGTGGATTTTGGGGGTTTGTTGCACCCTTTGGGGCTGACTGTTTCCCACTGCTCATTGCCAGCCCTGCTGCAAACAGAGCATCTCAATCAGGGCTCAAGGCATCAGCCTGGAGGAAAAGCAGCCCCAAAGCAGTTTGAGTGCTCTGCTGGGGGAGAGAGCAGATGCTGGCAGATGCAGCAGTGCTCACAGCTAACTTTGGAACAGCCTCCCCCAGTGCAGAGGGAGCATTTTCCATGCCCGTATTTGCCAAAACTATTTGCGTGGCTTTGAGACCTTCCCACGTGCCTCACACAGATGGGTGAAGGGATTGTTTTTCCTTTTTGAGTCACAGCCTCTGTGGGCTGCTGCTCCTGCCAAAGAATTCCTCTGAAACTTCCAGAAAGGCAGTGCTGCCCTCTGGGAGAGCTCTTTGCTGGCAGGGTGTTTGCAGCAGCCCACGAGGAGTCCCAGGTGTTTCTGCCCAGCCCACGAGGATCCCCAGGTGTCTGGGACTCCCCAGGTGTCTGGGAGTCCCCAGGTGTCTGGGAGTTCCCAGGTGTTTCTGCCCAGCCCAGGAGGATCCCCAGGTGTCTGGGAGTTCCCAGGTGTTTGGGAGTCCCCAGATGTTTGTGCCCTGCCCACAAGGAGTTCCCAGATGTTTGGGAATCCTCAGGTGTTTGGGAGCCCCCAGGTGTTTGTGCCCAGCCCACGAGCATCCCCAGGTGTCTGGCAGCCCCCAGGTGTCTGGGAGTCCCCAGGTGTCTGTGCCCAGCCCACGAGCATCCCCAGGTGTCTGGCAGTCCCCAGGTGTTTGGGAGTCCCCAGGTGCTGGGAGTCCCCAGGTGTTTGTGCCCAGCCCACGAGCATCCCCAGGTGCTGGCAGCCCCCAGGTGCCTGTCCCCAGGTGCCTGTCCCCAGGTGCCTGTCCCCAGGCAGGTGGCCCTCTCCCACCTT
The DNA here is from genome assembly GCA_025629985.1 of Chamaetylas fuelleborni. NCBI lineage: Eukaryota > Metazoa > Chordata > Aves > Passeriformes > Muscicapidae > Chamaetylas > Chamaetylas fuelleborni. Next base: position 15,780,597 of record JAOTBB010000721.1, on the reverse strand, counting down.
GCAGCATGCTCCTGTAGGCTGTGTCAGCAATGGCATAGATGTGTGGGGGCATCTCGTGCCTCTTCTTGCCCTTGTACATGTCAATGATCTTCTCTGAGTAGATGGGCAGCTGCTTGTAGGGGTTGATCACCACGCAGAAGAGACCCGAGTAAGTCTGCAAGGGAATTCCAGGAAGAGCATCACACACATGGCCAGGCATGGGCTGCATGGAATTAATGGGATTTTAGTGAGCAGTGCTCCTCAGTGCTCTGCCCAGGGGAACAAATGGAGCAGAGACTTTCTCAATGTATGTGTGGGGGGGGGTTTGCAAGTGCACAAATCATTATTTCTAATAACTGAGCTGCTGGAAAATAGGTGAATTTATCAATCTGTTACAGCTCTTTAACTTCAGTGCATAATCCATACCCTTATCACACACAGGGTATGGTAACAACTGCAATAATTAATATTTCTTTATATGTGTATTTTCTTATCAGAATATTATATAAATATCCTCTCAGGTAGGCATCAAATTTTGTAAACTGAATTCCTAGGCAAGAAGCTTGGATTGATGCTTGAAGTTTTTTTTTTTAAAAAAAAGCTTCTCTGAACACCATGTAACACTGATGATTGATGAGAGTCCTTAAATAAAATTGCTCAAGTTCCAAATAGATGCCTTGAGACACTAACCATGTCTTCACTGCATGACTATTTCTGCAGGAAACTTAAGGAAAATTCTGGTTTGTTTAGAATTCAATGGAGGTATTAATATAAAAATATATACATAAAAAAACAAGAATATTGGCTGCCAGCTGATAGGTGTTCATCCATGATTTCTTGGTTTTTGGTGATTTGGTTTTTGTTTGTTTGTTTGTTTGTTTTTTAATTTTTCCTTTATTTCTAAATATTCCAGGTATTTCAGACCAGAAATAATACAGTATACAGATACCATACAATAATAGATGAAGAGCTGTATTTCACCATCGCTAAAAGTAAGAAATTTGCAAGGATATTTAAATTAAAAAAGGAATTTAAGCCCCCAAAATAAAAAACGACCAACCAAACCACCCAAGCTATGAGATCATAACAGCAGGGGTATTGTGATATTTAAACTGGCCTATGGGAAAAGAAAGGAGTTCTGGAACTGTGCTGTTTCTGACACAGGCAGAAGTGGTTTGTGTGGTTTTAAAAAACCAAAAAGGATGATTGATTTGATGTAGTTGCTGTGTGTGCAGCAGAGCCCTGCGGGGTGCAGCAGCCCCAGGCTGCCCCTGCTCCCCCAGTGCCACCAGCAGGCTCTGGGCACTGGGATTTCCCTTTCCTGACCATAATAGGCAAGAATCCAGCACAGCCTGAGCACTTCATGTGGCATCCTGCCCTGGGCCAGAGCCTGGGCCAGCTGTGGGCTGAGCTCCAGCTGTGCAGCCACAGCTGGGCTGCTCTGGGCACTGCTGGGCACCCGAAAACCCCCAGCCCAGACCCTGCCACTGCCAGGCTGAGCCCCTCGGGCTGGATTTCCATTGACAGGGGACACAGAATGGGACTGTGCTGCTCAGGGCAAAATGAATTCTGGTGCTGCCAGGATAACACACTTGAAAATGAGTTTTACCCTAGAATGGCCACCAAGGCCCTTATGGAAAGGACAGCAAGACATTTTTTAATAGTATAAATAGATCTCCTGTACACACCCAACTCATCATCCCCACCCAAGTCAAAAATCAGGAGAGGAAATCAAGGCAATTATTTAGACCTCCCTTCCCCACATTTTCAGGCATTTCCTGACCTGCCACACTCAGGGCAGTTTGCACACCCAGCACACAGTGGCATTCCTTTGCAGAGCTCATTTTGGGGCACAACAAGCAGGCTGTTAAGGCAGAGCAAAAGCTGGAGCTGATGAAGTCAGGATCCTCATTTCTAACTGGACTGTGACTAATATGATCTTGTCACCTCAGGAAATTCAATGAAGCCTCTTATTTTGGGGGAGTTAGATTAATACAGATGATGTTTTGACATGGCCAGCTGTATGATTGAAAGTGGGGGCACAGAAACTCCCATGCCTTAAATGCTCCCTGGGGCACATCCTGTCTAGAGAGGGGCTGAATCTCTCCCCAGAGGGTCTGGAGAAAGAAAATAATCTGAAATATCTTAGAAAATAATCTGAAATATCAGCCTGTCTAGAGAGGGGCTGAATCTCTCCCCAGAGGGTCTGGAGGAAGAAAATAATCTGAAATATCTTAGGGATGCTTCCATGGAGCTTGTGTACCCCTCAGCCAGCTGCTGATGCTGGGTGTTTACAGGAGACTGGCCCAAATCCACACCTGCATTGTGAATATCCAGGTTTGGGCAGCAGAGCCCAGCTCAGCCCCATTGTGCATGTTTAGCTCTTTGTACCAAAGGGAGCATTTCTCACTGGTGAGTGAAGACTGAGCAAGCAGTGCCTGCCAATAGCACAAGAAGCTTGATTCTTCTCTCAAATCCACTGAAGTTGCATTGCTGTGCTTTTCATGCTTTTATAATAATTTTTGGTGCAATTTGTGTGTGGATAAAGCAGATTCTTTTTGTTCTGAGCAATGTGAAACATGAGTTAGTGGCTCATGTTTCTTCCTGCCCTTCTATCTTAATTATCTGTGATGAAGCAAAAGGCCAGGGTGGTTTTTTTTAGTGTGCAGTCACCCTGTGAATTTCTGCACTGAAACTTTTTATTTAATAATATTTAATGTAAATGCAAGGGGGAGATTATTTCTTTTTCCAGCTGGATTGATTATTTTTCTTTAGCAGATTTGGGAATCCCCATTTGCATCAGTGATGCTCTGCAGAGAAAAATGTTGAGGTCATGTTTCCTTGGAATGTGTGGGACTCCAAGGGATGCAAATCAGGCAGCACATGGCAGCCAGGAGATGTTTACAGTCAGTTTTGCAAGTGGGTGAGACTCAAATTCTCTTTAGAGGCCCCCTCTGTTTTCAAAAAGGTTTGACAGCAACTAATTGGGCAGCACTGTGTGAAGCTGGGCAGTTTCAAGCAGGTTTTGCCTACTGAAAATACAAATAACTTGTTGCACAAGTCAAATTAATGCCTTTGAAACTTTTACCATCTTAAAATCTAGTCTCTTGAGAAAGAAAACTTAATTTCAGGTACACTTCCATTTTTGCCTCCATGAAAAACTCTTTGATTCCTAATTGCATTATCCATTCTTGGAAATTAATTTCCTCTTTCTGTAGAAAGTGAAAATTCCACAAAGTAAACATAATGGAAACCCTAGAACAGCCATGCAGGGTGTTGCTGAGAACAACATCCAATCCTCCATTTTATTCCACTAACCTTCTACTAATTCTTTTAATTCCTGCAACAATGCAGAACACTTTCAGAAAAAGTCTAATTTCATAATTAAAGCTTCATGTTCTGATATTATAGCACGTGGTCCACATATTCACCTGCAAACTTAAAATCCAATAAACTCAAGGAGAAGATGGGATGTCTAGCTTCTTTCAGGAACTTGATAATGTGCATTTTAGTACATTCCTGAATGAAAGATCTTGAACTTAGCTCTTTGAAGTTAGGCATAACAAGTAAGTAATTCCTTTGCTGTAGTCCATGTAACTATCTTACTTTCTGCTTCATTTCCTGCTTTCCAATTTAGCATTCCTCATGTTAGTAATAAGACCTTGACTACTGTTTCTACTTAAGCTCTATACTTTCATTTACTCATCAGTGGTCTGTCATGCAAGTAAAATTTTCATAGATTGAAACTGTAGATAACTTTTCAGCAGCACAGCTGAGGGATCCTTCATGTAAAATCAAAGATAACAGCTAAATTCCTTGGAAAGGTTTTGGATTTCTTACTGTGCTGTTTGCTAACTGTTGATGTGGATAGATTATCAATGTCAGAATATTCTTGTGTTAATGTACTTGTGAGGACTGAAAGACAGAATAATCTTTACTTACACGACCCATGAGAACATAACTCACATGAACAGAGAGAAATTATAATTTGTCCAGGTTTGTCTGATCTGTAACTCGATCAACAAGAGGAACAAAAAGGTTTAGTGGGTGCATGACTTTGCTTCAGGGACACACTGGCACCTGCAGGTACTCCTGCCTGAACTCTGTGGGTTTGTCCCTTTATCCACACAAAAGGTTTAACTCCAGCACCACCAAACCAGAACTTTCCAGCTGCCTTTCAGTGGGAGTTTTGCCTGAGAAAAACTGCATGATTTCCCTTTTCTGTATGCTCTTTTTACAAGTTACTGGAAAATTGTTTAGGTTTACATTGAACTAATTCAAAAGCCACTATCATTTTTCCCCCCAAACAGCAGGACTCAGATTTTGTCCACCTATCAGTGAGTACTTTCCAAGGCAACAATATTCTTTTGGAATCCACAAATTCTGTGGAAGAAACCTTCATGTGTTTTAATTTAGCCAAGTAAAGAAGGAATTATCAAAGAAGCAGGAGACTGATGGGGAATAAAGTGACTTTAAACCCTTTTTGGGTTAGGATGGGGTTATTTCTGGGGTTATTCTTGCAGGGCAGTGCTACACCAGCCCTGTACCCAGCCTGGCTGTCACTGGGCCATGCTCAGGTGCAGTAGGAAATGCTCTGTGTGTGTTTGGCTCTACTCACATAAATTAGCCCTGAGAAGTATCTCTCCCTTAGGTTGTGCAGCACAGAAGCTTCATTGAGGCAAGTCAGCTCTGCCATGTCCTCCACTTTGGAGAACTTGGGAGGGTTCATCTTCTGGATGTCATCCTTGCTCAGTGTCACTTTCTTCCCATTTTCTGCCAGCTCAACTACCACCTCGTCCCCTTTCTCTTCCTTGATGCTTGCTGCTTCAAATCCGTGTTTCTCTGATGGAATCCAAACCAGTTTTTTTGCTGACCAGTCAGCCTGAGCAAGAGGGTTGTTGATGAAGTTTTTGTCCACAAAGAGGAATTTCTCATCATCACTGAGAGGTTTTTGAGCCATTTTGACTCAGCAGACACCTGTTGAGGAAGCAAAATATTCTGTTTTAAAGGAAGGCAAATGTGGAGACGTTCCAGACAAAACACATTTGTCAAATCTGCCATGCAGCAGGTCGAAAGCACTGTAGGTCCTGTCATAGCTCACATTTCCATGTGGATACTTAGTGCCTGTGCAATGACACTGTCAGAAAGGCACCAGGACCAACCCCTGAACACCTGAACCCCTTCCTGCAGCCTCAGCTCTTGTCCACCACAAAGTTAATTGAATTCAGGCAAACACAAGATGTCCCATCACCCAAATGCTGTTGGGTGCATACTGAAATATCAGTGCAATAATGAAATAAACAGTAGAAGAATGGTTCCCAGGCTGGATTTCAGCAAGGACAGAAATGAACCTTTCTTGCAAAGGACTATTTCCAATTACTTAATACCATTTCATCTGGAGAAGAATAAGATTAAGACAAGGTCAACAGAAAAAGCAGAAAAGCAATGTTGTCAATACTGCTGGAGCAGTAATTTAGAGTTGGCCCCTCCCCATGGGTCACACAGTAGGAGCTGATCATTAATGAAGGGTAAATGTCTCTCACGTGAGAGAGAGAAGAAATGAAACAAGCCTGGAGGTTGCCTCAGCTAAAAGATCCTCTGAACCATGATGCTCAGACTGGAAGGATGATGCAGCCCTGCCATGGGTCACATCTGGATGAAGCAGCTGCATGTACCTGCCCCACAGGTGAGAGCCCAGGCTGCTCTGCACCGTGCTGGGACAGGAGGCAGCTGCTCTCCTGCTCTGCCCTCTGAGCTTGGGGTGGCTGCAAGACCAGTGCTGACAGTGCAGGAGCTCTGCAAGGGCTCTGCTCCATCCCACGGGGCACAGGTCTCAATGGAGGAAGGACACAGAGGATTTGTGGTTTGCTCCAGGGCAGAAAAGAGTGTGCTGGGTGGGAAACCTGCTGTGCAGTGGAGCAGAGAGGAGAGCTGGGGAGGAGCTACAGAGAGTGTGTGCCCAAGAAAAACATCTCTGGGAGACAGAGGCTGTTTCATTTCCTTATTGAGAGTGAATTTAATATTTACAGCATTCAAACAAACATGAATCTGGAGGGAGCTTGGAGAACTGGCTGCTAAAGATGTCAGCAGCCAACCCAAAAGCATAAGGACCAGGCTCTGTGGTATGCAGCCAAAGGGACACCCTGTGCTCCAGGACTATCAGAGATTGCTTTCCAAATATTTGTCCCTGAAGCCTTCCCACAAATTAAGGTTTTTTTGGAAGGCCACACTCTCTGAGGGGTCTAAGAAGGAAACATGGATCATGCAGAAGATGATAAAGCTTAAAAACAAAACTAGGATTTTCAGAGATGTCTGAGAAGGTTAGATGATATCCCAACCAAATCCAGTGAAAATTAGATGCCCCAGCACTTTAAACTCCCTCAACAATTGCCTTGTCTTAAAAAAAAAAAAAAGGCACTAAATGTGCTTGTTCTAGAGCCTTGCCTGGAAATCCCAAAGAGGAAAATTTGCCCAGATAATCCATGAATGTGCAGTGTGTGAGGGAGACCCTGTGCCATGCCCCTGGCCCCTGAGCAGTGCTCCCCACTGCATCTGTAGGATGTGGCTCTGCTCACTCCCAGGAGGTTCTTGGAAGAGAGCAAGAGGAAACTATTTGACCTCCGTGTGGATTAAGGCAGAAAATGCTCCCTCACTGCCAAGAGGGCTGGTAGAGCTGCACAGTTCCAATAATGGAGATGGTATTCTGTCCAGCTGAGCTCTCCAGCTGGCTGTGGGGGGAAGGATGGAGGCACAGGGATGGAGGCACTGCCCTGCACAGGGATGGAGACACTGCCCTGCACAGGGATGGGATGGAGGCACTGCCCTGCCCAGGGATGGAAGCACTGCCCTGCACAGGGAGGGATGGAAGCACTGCCCTGCACAGGGATGGGATGGAGGCACTGCCCTGCACAGGGATGGAGACACTGCCCTGCACAGGGATGGGATGGAGGCACTGCCCTGCACAGGGATGGGATGGAGACACTGCCCTGCACAGGGATGGAGACACTGCCCTGCACAGGGATGGGATGGAGACACTGCCCTGCACAGGGATGGAGACACTGCCCTGCACAGGGATGGATGGAGACACTGCCCTGCACAGGGATGGAGACACTGCCCTGCACCGGGATGGATGGAGACACTGCCCTGCACAGGGATGGAGACACTGCCCTGCACAGGGATGGGATGGAGGCACTGCCCTGCACAGGGATGGATGGAAGCACTGCCCTGCACAGGGATGGAGGCACTGCCCTGCACAGGGATGGGATGGAGACACTGCCCTGCACAGGGATGGATGGAAGCACTGCCCTGCACAGGGATGGGATGGAGGCACTGCCCTGCACAGGGATGGGATGGAGGCACTGCCCTGCACAGGGATGGAGACACTGCCCTGCACAGGGATGGGA